>VYZV01002989.1:10827-33175 GCA_013401275.1 Pandion haliaetus | reverse complement strand
TTTTTGTCTTGGATGAAAACAAAGATAAAACAAATGAATAGAGCTTAGCATTACTCCTTGGCAGTGATACCGCCAATAGCAGTACCTTTGAATTTTCCTTTGGTGGTGGGGGTTGGAAACATGCTATTACATAAAAAATTAGTCAATTTTTGAGTTGAGTTTTCAGTTCTTGCTGCTTCTGGAGTTTGAAATATCTCACAAATAGTTTTGCTCCTTGTTTGCTGTATATTGAATATCACAAAGTCTTTCTTAAACTTTATTCTCATTGACATTTCATCTTTGTCAGTAGCAGTTTGTTCGGTCTGTTTTAAAATCACATATTCCTTTCCCATGAAACTGTTTAGTTTTTGTTGAAAATATAGAATGTAAAGATACTGCTTTTACTTTAAAACCATGCTGAAGGTAGGACAGGATGGCTGAAGATCTTAGGGAACGTAAAAATATTCTTTTAAGGCAAAAAACAGTCCCGGTGATGTTTTCTAGGTGGCACTGTGTGGTATAGGGCTTCTTGAATGTGCTTTGCCTGTGTACTGCCATTGATCTCGATGGCAGCAGTAATTCCTGGCTCTGTGCCGGAGCAGGAGGAAGCATTTGACTGCTCTGGCAGTGTTCATGAGCCATGCTTTGGGAGCCAACAAGGTCATTTAGCTTAAATTAAATGAACTGACCTATTGTTTTTCAGAGAGACGGTTTAAAAAAAAAAAAAAAAAAAAAGAAAGAGGGAAAAAAAGCCAACAAACCTTTGCAAAAAAACCACACGTTGTCCATTTTGGGCAAGGGCAGGAAATAGGTGCCGGTGGTGGTATGTGAGTTAGTGAGCTGATGAGGTGTTGTGGAGGTGTTACAGTGGAAGCATACTCCAGGGCCTGCTCATGAATGCGATGGTCTCGTTGGCTTCTGTGCCAGCGATGGAGAAGGAATGCACAACTGTCTTGTTGATTCTGAAGCAGACAATCTGTTCTCTTAAATGTGGCACAAAGCTAAGTCAGAGGACCGACTTGCGGACCGTCTAGAGGATGATGGTTTTGGAAGGCGCTGGCAGAATGTACTTAAAGCTGTTTACAGCTTGCAAAAAGCAGACAGGAAGGCAGACAAAGCCATTTCATAGCTCAAGATAGTATGAAGTGTCCTGCTATGATACAGATTGAGATTTCCTGCCTGGAGTAAGAAGTGAGCAAAGAAAATCAGGTGGCATACTCTTATTTTTACTTTAAAAATTGAAATAGGTTTTGATAATTAACCTTATCAGGTGCTTGCTGTGATGGCTTTCTTGTACGGTATACTAATGCTGTAGTGTTTCTATTTAAATATTTCCCAAGGAGACTAGTGCAAAAATGGTTTACTGATCGCTTGATGGAACTCGGGTAACTTCTGATGAGCTTGTTTTGTAGCCACCTTAGGAGGCAAAAGCTTTGGACAGTACTTGTCAAACATCATCTTAATGCATTAATGCATTTCATTGCATTAACTCTGTTGTCAGTGAAGTAATGCTGTATTCAGCTACAAAAGTACATGCGGATTGTGTTCACCTTCAAGGGAAAAAAAGCTGCTCATCTGATAACTTCATGTAAAGCAAGCGTCATCATCCAAACTGAAGCTTAGTTTCTATTTCAAGTTCTAGATCTAGAACTTTTTCTCAATTATCTCTTATTCTAGACTTGTCTGCATGGCAGCGGAAAGCAAAGGGTTAATCCAGTATTAACCTGAAGTTGTGGGACCTGTAAAGAGAGGATTAGTTTGTTCTTGAAACCAGAAAAGGCATTTCCGAGAATGCCAGGGTTGCCTTTGCATGGACCTTTTCTCGGGGTCTGGTCTGAAGAGGTGAACACAGGGATCTGCCTTCCTGTAGTGTTCTTCTAAGAAAGCAAACGGGCAAAGCAGGTGTCTAAAAGGTTGTGCACTATTTTTGGGAGAAATCTGATTAATGTTGATAGGCTGTTCAGAATCTGGCTATAACCTCCTGTCAGATTATAGTTCGTGCCAAGGTCAGCTCTAAACCTTCCGTCTCAGTTTCAGATGGTGTCCGATGTGAAGGGCATTTGTAGATGGGGCAAACTTGGTTTTAACTTTTCAGTCAAATTTTCCTGCCTTTGCTAATAGCAGCATTTTTTCTAAGGAGACTGTTGTTCCTCAGCACAATCCGAGCTCTGAAATTGGCTCATTGTGTTTTTATCATGAACATGCTATTTTAGCTTTATTATGTTACGGAAACCTGAGCTTGAAATGGTTAGTCCTTACATGCTGAGGATCAAAAATATTTTTGGAAAAACTTCCAAGTAGAAATAGTTTTATCTCATAAATAATACCTTCAGACAGTACTTTACTTTTATCGTTAGGGCCAGTTGAGGAAGTTCAGAATACTTCAGCCAAATGGCTGGCAGAATATCGTATCTGCTGCTTACCTCCCTCTGACCACCCCCCTTTTCTGTGTGCGTCTTTGCTATGTGCCTCTGCGGTTGCTCAGAATCTTCCCAAACTTTGGCAGAATTGGTCTAATTCTATGATACCTGGGTTGTTTTGAATAACTGAATGAAAATTGACTGGATCGTAGTTTTCATTCTCTTGCTTGGCTGAAGCTGTAAGCAACAAACTGTCCTTGGAAGGGGTGGGTCCCAGCATTGTGTTGGTTACATGTGTTTTTGAATACACTTTCAAAAGAGAGAAGTCTGGTTTCCACAGAAATTGATACTACCTAACAGAAGGGATTATCCTTCATATGAGCAAGCAGCTTGAGAAAAAACTTTGGGCTGCTGAATAGTGGGGAAGAGTTTCTTTATTATTTCTGTACCAGTTAAGATAAGAACAACCTTCACATTTAAAATTAATAAAAACTCTTCTTCCTTTTCAATGGACTAATCAAAGGTTAATGTGATCGAATCCCCCTCTTCCCCTGCAAATTCCCCATTACTTGTTCTCTAGTGAAGTCAGCCTCCTCGCAGAGTTCTCAGCATTAGACTTTTACCTTCTCTTCAGCAGTTCAGACTATATTTAAGAGATTTGTCTGGGAGCTGATGTTAGAAGTTACCTTACATATGCTTAGAAATATTTTTTTTTTCTTCATCAAAAATGTTGTTCAAGCAGGTGCCATGTCCTACTTTTTAGGTATTGAATATCCTAAGGGATGGCAAAAATTAAAACCCTTGTTTTGGAAACCATTTCTGTTCATGTAACTCTAATTTTCTGTTTTCTTCTAGGGGTAGCAGATGGTGTAGGTGGCTGGAGAGACTATGGGGTTGACCCTTCTCAGTTCTCAGGGACTCTAATGCGAACATGTGAACGTTTAGTTAAAGAAGGACGGTTTGTACCAAGTAATCCTGTTGGGATTCTCACCGCAGGTTATTGTGAGCTGCTGCAGAACAAAGTACCTTTGCTTGGTAAGAGAGCAAAAATACATAAATTGGATCTGTGTTGTATGTTACCTAGACGTATACTTAGTCAAGGTTGCTTAAATCTGTCAGCTTCTACAACAAATTTTCAGGCAGTTATCTTCTCTTAATTAACCAAAAAAGGTAGAAATGCCTGGGTAGCATCCTCATTTTCTCTTGTATGTTTAAAAATTGTCTTGATTCATGCAGTAACGCAGGGAATGTTTNCCTTTATGCGTGAAGGGTGGTAATTCACCAGTGCTTGCAGAGAGTTTGCAAAATGAGTTCTGCAGTAGACTACGCTATGGCATGTGCACTCATTCTTTCTGTTATGTATGTATAAATAACTGTTCTCTGTTGAAAACTCTTAATGTTTGGTTGTGGCTTTTCGCTTAAGCTCTGCAAGCGAAAATATTTTCTGACGATAACTGGATGCAGTTCTGCTCATTCCTTGCCTTACTGCTCCAGTTGCCTTTTATGTCCGATGAACTTTAAACCTGATTGGTTGGCTTAAGTAGTTTATATCGTACAATCACTGGTACCATATATTATTTTTATAATTCTTTGTGGGGGATTCATTACAGATTTTTTTTAAAGCAAACTAAAGTAGATGCTTAGCATATTCTGTGTCAAACTTGATTTTAGACAGGGCATCGAGCTGCCTTGGGAATGGTGAGCAGATAGAGGCAACATTTGGCCTCAGCTGACAACCTTGAAAACAGAATCCTTTTCTAAAGGGCATGTGACCTTTTATGTGCCACGAAAGTGTTAGCCTGCACGATATGCGTGCTTCTCACCTGACCTTAAACTTCTGTGCCAGAAGAGTGCTGTGTAAGCTATATTTAACTTGTCTGCTGAGCTTCAGAACAGATGTTCTCACATTATATGCCTAAAGAATAGGTTCAAACCTCAGAAGTGACCTTAAGTATCACTAAAATAGCAGTGATCGGTAATTACATTAGGATTTCGTGTTTAATAGTGCTTATTTGTGCAAAGCAGATGTAGCTGTAAGCGATCTACAAAGTGGGCCACTGGTAAGAGTGCTCACAACGGCTTTGCAGACGGAGGCAGCCCTGCTTGGCTTGACCTTTCGAATTCTGAAAAGCAGCATATGCTGAGTCACAAGATCTGCATTCCACACATGGCCTCCTAGTTACACTCTGCTAATAGAGTTAGAATTTGAAACTAATGATCCTTGGTGTTTCTCCTTTAACCAAGACCAGTATTTTTAGAAGGAGAAATAAACCCCTGGAATTACCACGGCAACGAGCATTTAGATTTTACTTAAAACAAAGTGAAGGGAGAGGACTTCATTAAGGAGGATTCACTGGGCAATAACTTTTCCTTGCTGTTGTGCTTAAAGTCTTGATACTTAGTTCATCAGAATTGAATCTAGCAAATATTTTAAAATAAAACTGAAATGAGAGGAAACTGTGCCACTTATTTAAACACTATTCTTGTATTGCAGAACAATCTTGGATGCTGTCACATCTAAAATCTGAATTTTTCCTAAGATACTGCTTTGACTTACCATTCAGTAAGAGTGGAGAAGGTCCTCTATGTTCACTAGAGAACAAATTAAGTGCAAGTGTATTGCAGGGAACTCCCTGTATTAGGAGGGGAAACATCTGGAATAGGTGATGCCTAGAGCCAGCTGGACTTCTGCACTAGCAAGCCTGATTGTAAGCTTAGCTCATTGCAAGCTTGTGGTCTGTCCAACATGTAGCTGTGCTTGGAAACTTCTACTGGAAGAACATTAGGATAGAAAGTGAAGACTATTCACCGGCTAGCGATACGGGGACTTACGTTAGAGGCAGAAGTTGAGAAGAAATGCTTTAGCTGTATTTCACCCTCTTCAGGAATGAAAGTTCTTTTGGTGGATGTGCTATCCTGTTTGCAGAAATTGCGATTGCTGTTTGCTGTGAAGGACTTAGTCTGTGGATGGGTATCTCTGCAATACAGTTATTCTTGTGGCTTGCAACCAAGCACAGTTGGTGGCTACTTCCCAGTGAATGAATCAAGAATTCCTCAGTGCCCTCAAGCATGGCTGGGATAGTTCTGAGCACAGTTGACAAGTAGATATGCTTCTGTTCTGTCTTACTTTAATCTGGAATAGTATTTGTCTCTGAAACGTGTTTCTTTAAACTTGTGAAGTTAGTATCCTGAAGACGTGACAGGATTATTATTTTTTTAAACACGAAGATAGCTCTACAGAGCCATACTATGAAGAAAAGCATTTTAATGTTCTGACAAGAGTAATGCAACAATACCTAATACTTAATTGCAAGCAGTTCTTTACTTGGCATGGTTTATTTACAGCTGATGAGTGAAACTGTGTGGAGAGCACCCAGCATTGTATGGATGCTACTAGAATTCTATTATCTCAATGATTTTGGAATTTCAGTATTTTATGTGACTTCTGTAAATCCAGTCCTATAGCAGAATGTGCTGACATATGTTGGGACGGAAAACTGTAAATAAAGTCGAACAAACCAGGTATTTGTCAGCATAATGTGTTTACCAAGATCAAAGCAGGAAAAGCTAGTTCTATACAAAAATCATAGTTTGTGTTGCAAAGATTTCTAGCATTTTGCTGTCTTAGCGTATATTAATTTTGGTATTCTTGAGTATTTCCATTTCTCCTGATTTTGTAAGCTTTGATAAATATTTGAATAATTGGACTACGAATCAAATCGGTGAAAGAATAAGCAATTTCTGTAAGGCTAACTCCAGTTACCGTGTTCTGTTTCCAGGAAGCAGTACAGCTTGTATAGTAGTTCTGGACAGAACAAGTCATCGTTTACATACAGCCAACTTGGGAGATTCTGGATTTTTGGTAGTCAGAGGAGGAGAAGTAGTACATCGATCTGATGAGCAGCAGCACTACTTCAACACTCCGTTCCAACTGTCAATAGCTCCACCAGAAGCAGAAGGAGTTGTCTTAAGCGACAGGTAAGATGGGAGAGGATCTTAAATTTTTAATCTGTGTATGTGGTCAACTCCCAAAAGGTTGCAGTTGTGCTGCCACAGCGCTCTTTGTATAGTGCAGCGTAGCGTGTGGGATTTAAGCATGTACCCAATCAAAGGGTCTTACACCTGCCTCCCCCTGTCTTCAGGCAATGTGAACGTTTCTCACTTTGCACTTAACAAACTTTGTACGCTGTTGCACAGTCTGAATTTATTGGGCTAATGGTTATTCATTGATGATGACATATTCCTATAGTCTGTGGTGTACACTAGGCATGTTCTGATCTGTGGAAAGACATTGCTCAATAAAGCTGCTGTGATAAAACTGCAGCTGGTATATGTGCCGGTCACCCTGCATGAGTAGCTTGTCTTACCAGTAGCGTTCATTCCCAGTCCCTGTCTGTACTCTCTTGAGACTGGTTTGGAACACGCTAATTTAGATATCTTGGCAGTGAGGTAGCAAGTACTTGAAGAATAGAGCAGGGGAACATGTGACTGTAACTTGTGTTTCCAAATAGCTGTGTTTCCCGCAGCATATTGTATTTGACCAAAACAAGCAAAAAAACTGTTTGGCGGAACACCGAGCTGGGAAATGAGAGTATTAGGAAAGGACAATCTGTTCACAGAAATTAGTTCTTTCAAAGACAGACTTGTACTTGTGTCTTTTCCTGAGAATGTCAGGCTGATCCATCCTCTGACTTTGTGAAGTCTCACCAGAAATTAAAAAAAAATTAAAATAAAGAAGTAAAAAATCTCCTTTCAAATATGTATTAAAATACAGCTCTCAAATAACGGTTATACACTCATTAAAGCGATATCCCTCTTCTGAATACAGGAAGATGATAGAGGGATCCTCAGAGAGTGAGCATAGCATACAGGGAATGCAGTAGGCATCTTAAGTTTTTGATACAAGGTTTGGACTCGATCTCAGGGGTCTCTTCTGACCTAAATGATTCTATGAAATACCAAGGCTGATGCAGTAAGGGTTATGACTTTAATGCCAAAAATAGCTCTTTTTGAAAATGCTAGTTAAATTGTTGAAACTCCTGACCATTTTTGCATGTGGCTTTATTACTTCATCATAAGACTGCAGAGAGGAAGCTAGGGTAGAACTCTGAAATTAGAACCTTTCAATAATCTAACCTCTTTATTAGACTAAGAGGAAATGAATGATTGAAATTCCAGAGCTGTAGAAATCCTAATTTTTCTGAGATTCTGTGTCATCCATGGGAAGACAAAAAACAAGCACAGGGATAATTGATAATGTCTAGTGGAAGTCAGGAAAGCGGAGTAATCTGAGTCATCACACAATAAGGAAAGTGCAAGATAAATGAGCTTCCACACTTCAATTCTGAATCATGATTATAGCTTTCTGGCTAGTTTCTGCACTGTTCTTGACATTAATTAGTACTCACGCATGTTGTCTAAATGCTTCTCCAGTACTTTTTTATTTGTTGTCCCAGTAAAATGTTAAATTTGGCTATATATGGGACTAGGCAGGCCATCTTAACTCTCTTAACCTTCCTCTAGCTACAAATCAGTTGAGCAAAGCAGCTCTTTGGCTTTTTGGCATAGCCGAACGGCATGGCATGCAGCAGTTTCTTCCTTTTAAAGACCCCTGAAGAACCTTTAAAAATGAAGCGTTTGTCATTATGCTGCTTCTGAGAATCAGATTTTGCAGCAATATTCATGGCCAAAATAGGTATTTTCTCCTCTTGGTATTGTGCAATGTATTAGACGTAAGTAGACCAACCGGCTGTGGTCTCCTGGTAGCCATTTCCAGACATGTTTCATATTCCATTGCATTAGAAAGTGATTCAGAATCTGTAAGTGTTTTGGCTGTTCCCGTTATTAATTGTCCTTTCAAGTATAGCTCTCTTACCTATTTAAGATGAGCGAGAAGGAAGCCCCGAGCTGCCATTCTACTTAATGGTTTCCATGGAGATACACTTGTGAAGCAGATTAGTTAGCAGGATTGTTCATCTGGGAATTTTAAATGCAAATCCTTTGTGTAATAGCTGGAACATTACCTGTTTGCAATCACAGTTCTTCTGTTGTAGCTTTCTTGACAAGCCATCCTGGTGCAAAAGCTCCAGTTAGTGATTATTTCTTTGTTTTGCAGAAAAACAGGTAACAGTAGTGAATTACAAAAGCTGTTGATGTGCTAGTTTGTCACTGCTTGGTGGCTTAGTGAAAGCTGGAGTCCTCTTCTTTAACATACCTGTCATCTTCACAGCCCCGATGCTGCTGATAGTACTTCTTTTGATGTCCAACTTGGAGACATTATTTTGACTGCAACAGACGGACTGTTTGACAACATGCCTGACTACATGATTCTGCAGGAGTTAAAAAAGCTGAAGGTAAGTGTGTGCGTTCTGAATCTCTTGCATCTTTTGCACTGGTTATCCATCATAGTTACTACCATTACTTTTTAGGCACGTAACTTTTGTATTTTATATAAGAGACCCACCGCAAAGTACTATCGTTTAGAGACTTTTTTCAGTTAATACCCCACGTGAGCAGTAGAAAGGGACATTGACCCCCAAAGCGCCGCCTCTTGGATCCGAGTCCGGAAGCAGCAGCTTGGGCATAAGTTTCTTGTGTAGCAGCTGGTACCAAGTCACTAACTAGTGATGGGAGGGAGAGGAAAAAGGGGAAGGGGGAGATGTTCAATAGCAGGCGCTGCCCTGGCCAGCTGCTCGCACAATGTATTTTATCTGTACGTGCAGGCTGTAGATAACATACATGAAAATCCAGCGTTCTTTCTTGGGTTATTTGAGGGGACGAGCTGTACACTTAAAAAGTAATTTGAAGCTTTTCTGAAGGGTTATAAACCAGTAATTCTAAAGTAGTGTGGGCTGTCTGAATTGGGGGTTGCGTGTGCTTGAAAATCTTAAATGTTATGTAAAAAAAAAAATTCCCTGGCAACTTTTCTAGGTTAGCAACCACAAATGTTCTTTTTAAATAGTAAAAATACATTAAAATATTATAATTTGGATGAGAACATTTGGCTTAAGGCTATTTACTTACAGAAAGGAAAGTATGCTTAGGAGATATCAATATGTATAACCTCCTTGGGGAGACTATTTTGTTATGAAATGCAAATACAATTACCATGTAGAATTACAGTGCGGTTTTAAAAAAATTTTGCCTGCTCTTACCTGCAGCTCCATAACTGAAAGGTGGTGTCAGACAGGGAACGGGGTCCTTACAGACAAAATGTCTGAGGGGCCTCTGTGCATCAGGCAGACCCCTGCGTTTGCACCTCGCTGCAGTCCCCACTACCGCTCTTCTCGGTGCAGTGTTCAGGTCTGAAATTGAGAAGCTGTGCTGTGAAATGGAAGAAGTGAGCACAAGCTGTCACAGAGGCTTTAATCTGGTTAGCAAAGGCAGTGACAGCACCGAAGATGTATCAGCACGCTGTCGTGGTTTGGAAGGGCCTGGTGGGCTGGCCGCTAACCTGTGTGGCTGTTACTTATGCTATAGCCAGATCACACCTCTGTCTGCTCTACTCCCACCTCTCTCTTGCTGTGGGGAGGTAGGGTTAGCCTGGGTGGACACTGGAGATGGAATGCCCGTGTGGAAGAAAGTTGAGCTCCACCTTTTGGCGTGTTTGGGAAAGGCACTGAAGTTCCCCTTGAGGTTCAGCCAAAAGTTAATCGTGTAAACGCCTGCTAATTCCCCAAACGGCGGGGAAGACTCTTGAAATGACAAGGCATTTAAAAATGGTTACAAACAAAAAGAGCGGTGGTTGTTGTGTCATGTTGTTTTGAGTAAGAAAAGTCTTGGAGTAAAGCAGCAGTTACTGAAACAGAAAAAAAATGGCACTTAAAAGCAGTCCGTAGAAGGTGTGCATGCTCAATAAATTTTTTCTCTTCTGACTTTTAAAGTGCCCTTTCTCCCCAAGGGTGCTCTTGCCGATTTGGGTACAAGAGGTAGAAAAGTCAGACTTCCCATTCAGGGTAAAACATAATTAATTCAACAGAGCCCACTTTCTGAGGGGGAAGGATGGTTCTTCCAGTGTGAGCTGCTCGTGTAGCTATCAAATATCCTGCTTCCCTCAGGTGAGAGTTTAGTCTATTCTGAGTATTAGCCTTCTAAGTTTCTAAATTCTGCAAATCCTCCAGAACCAAGTCTTGTAGCTGCTGGTAGGGAATAGAGGTCTGGACTTCGGTTGTTAAGATTTGCAGCTCTAACCCAAATTTGTAAAGCCTAGAAGATGGTGAGAGTTCCATTTGGAAGAGAAGGTGATAACTAGTGTTGAAATCTGTGAGAGAGAGAGAGAGAGGTCCGACAGTCAGGGATCTCTAAACCTGACATGCATCAGCAAAACAGCTATGGGCAGACTTTCTTACAAGAATAAACTTTTCTCCTCATTAATTTAGAACTCCAACTATGAGAGTATACAGCAGACTGCAAGAAGCATTGCTGAGCAAGCTCACGAGCTGGCATATGATCCCACTTACATGTCGCCGTTTGCACAGTTTGCGTGTGACAATGGATTGAATGTGAGAGGTAAGGGGGGTTTTTTTATTATTTTTTTTTTTCCTCCCACTCCTGCTATCTTTGAGAAATCTGAAGCGAAGTGAAGTTCTGTTGTTCCCAGATCTGATAGGAGAACAGAGCGTTAAGAAATGCGGTTGCCAGCAGAGCACCAAGCTAGCGCGCTGGGTTTGGCAAGGACCCCAGCTCCTGACGCAGGTCATCCCAGGCCCCGGCTGATCAGAAGCCTCCTGCGGGGAAGCAGCTGGAACGCAAAGAACTGATTTTTTTGTTTGTTTGTTTTTAATCTAATATGTACACTCCTGCCCCAGGAATCCTGCCTGATACAAGTTCTCCAGGCTCTTGGGGAAACTATGCTTGACTTGCTCCTTGGATTTGGGGTGGGGGGTGGGGGGTGTTATTTTTCGTGGGTTTGTTTAGTTGGGTTTTTTTGAGGTCTTCTATTATTGATGCTTTTTAGCTGAGATTCTGCCCACTCTGTGGTGGGGTTGGTTTGGTTGGTTTTGGTGGTAATTTCTGACCCTTGTACCATTAGCATCCCTGTCGTGACCTCTCCGTTGGTTCTACTTCCTGTGCTCTAGAAAGATACTAACACCTGGCAGAGTTCAGAGTCCTATCAAACACCTTTTTTTTTTTTTTTTATTCCTTTTCTTCTTTTAAGTAAATAAATAACATTCTGCTGGTAAAGATGTTCTCACTGTCTCTGTATCAGGAGGACAGGATTTCCTGCAAGAGCCTTAAGCGTCTTTCCTAAGGGTAGAGACAATAGCTGTGAAGCTTGGGCTCCGCGTTGCTGCAGCGCTCAGTCGTTCAGTAACAAAACTGCAGATCTCCTGAGTCCGAAGGCCTGGTCTGACTTCCTACATAACACCGTCCCGCTTCTCTGAGCCGTTTCTTTAGGGTTTGAGTGTCGTGCTTTAGCTGTTGAGGTTTGAAAAGTGATTACTAAAAATGTTAAGTAGCTTTTAGAAAGAGATGCAGTAATATAGTGCTGGAGAAGATGCTAAAGAGGTGTTTGATTTACAGTAGAAATTCCTGGGAAGATACTGACTTCATTGCTGCTTGCTCGTAACAAAACAATGTCGGGGTTTTTGTACATTTATTAACTAAATAGTCTGCTAAAAAACAGGCTTTCTGCTCTACTGGCTAACAACAATGTTCAGGGTTCTGTACTCCTTTTGAGCTACAGTGAGATCACAAACTATTAAAAAGAGAGCGCTCTTTTGCTGTGTTGAATGTCATTGCTACCCTCAGTTGCATTTTGGAAAGGAGGTGGAGGGAGCAGAGTTCTTGTGCCTACACAAAATGAGTTTTTGAATACTTAAAACTGTTTTTTAAAGAGCTTTCCATGGGGGACCGTCACAGATTCTAAGAAGATGACCCACTGTGGTTTGAAGAAATAATTTTACTTTTCTTATATTACAGGGGGAAAACCAGATGACATCACCGTCCTTCTTTCTATTGTAGCCGAGTATACAGACTGATCTGCCCGGAGCGTCAGCCTCTGACGTTTTCGTTGTCCCCGAGCTCCTAGCTTCACACGTACGGTTTCCTGCTGGCAGGATTGCTTTCCTCCTTCGCAGCTGATCTCAGCCGCCGGTTCTCCAGCTTGTTGCCTGTCTTGAGATGCAACTGAAGTCCTTGTTAAGAACCACTCTCGTAGTACACTGGTCTTTTTCTGCCAGCAAGAAATGAAGAAGCTCAAGGCTTGAAGCGTGTCTTTTCAGAGCTTAGTCATTGTCCTTAAAAGGGGGAGGATCAATCCCACGTCGTCACTGCGTTTGAAATGTGACTTAACTTTCAAAGGAGTAGAATTGGTTTATCATCTTTCAAACTAGATTCAGTAGATAAAACCTCTACGAGAGGGCATATTACTCTATTTACTGGAAACATTCACTATTCATTAAAGGGTATGTTACAGAACACAGTTTCATAAGCATAGTCTTGTTACAGTGATAGCTGAGGTTTCGTGTTTCTAAGCTCCGGTTTTCAGGAGATTTACAACTGCTGTAAACATTCTGCTCTTGCCATACATGGTGTCAGCCTAGGAGCCTTTTCTAGTACGAAATTTCGAAAAACATACTTAGTTCAAGTTATATGGATGCAAATGTGTTTTGTGATTTCAGGTGCTTAACTGTGATCTTAAAAGTTCTGCAGATCATTCGTCCGTAATGGGCCTGGTATCTGGATGTTTTGGCTGTGGATAATGATTATTATTTTTTTTTTTTTAAAAACAAAAATTTAAACTGAGTTTCAAAAAGCCAAGCTGGCCACAGTTGAGGTCCTTTCAGCATTTTAACCCATCTCACCAGCGTGGGCTGATGTGGCGTAAATGCTACAGTGGGAGGTTGCACAAAGAAGAGATCATCCTCAACTCTGAACGTCTTCACTTTCGGTAGATAATTCTGTTGCTAACGAAACCTGATTTGTGTTAGTAATTGCCATTCTCGCTTGTGTAGAACAGAATATGCTGCACCAGTTGAAGTCCAGTTGATCCTTATCTTTCTGACTTTCAAAACAAGCACGTCTTTGCTTACTCCGTGGCAGCAGCAGTTAAGTGCGTAAATGGAAACTCTTAATGAATAATCAGCAAAACTTACATTTCAGTAACTAAAGTTTAGGGTTTTCGGAATGAACCTTAATGATGTTTACAGTTATCTAACAGCCACTTTGCAATATTACATTTCCTTTTTTGAATTACAGTAGCTCACGTTTGTTCCCCCCGTTCCAGCAAGCTTTCCTTTTTCTTTCCCGAGGTTCATACAAAAAGCTGATAGCTGTAAAGATATATATATTTTTGGTCAGTTTTTCATTAACTTTTTTGCTGGTAGAAAAGTATGTAGAAATAAATTAAAGCCATGTTTTTATATATAAAAAGTCGGGTAATGTCGCTGTTTAGGTGAGTGCAGTTAAACTTGGTCAGTAAGTAATCTTACCTGCTCTCAAAAGGAGATTTTTACTACCTGGTTTATTGTATTAAAACTGTTTAAGTTTGAGGTTACCTCAACTTGTTTAAAGAATTTTTTGTGGACTTGTACTGTATATTTGCGTAACTATGTCAAGCTTTTATTTAAGGTCATTTAACATGTACCATGTACATGTCATTTTACTATATTTCAATGCATCATGCTTGTAACAGGCATTTCATTTATAGTAAGAGAAAGTGATTAATTTGGAAGCTCTTCAGTAATTTATCTGCTATTCCTAAATTGGCATAATGTTAGCTATCTATTTTAAATCACCTTGTAACTACTTGTCAAAATGCCTTAACTACCCAAACTTGACCAAAATACTATTTTGGTGACGGTATGGGGAGGATTCTAGTAATGAAGAAAAATTAAGTAGTTTGCGATCTGTGGAGCAGTGAGTGGTGGATAACTTGGCACAAATTGTCAGTCCTCGTTGTTTTTCAGAATTGAACAAGCTGTGTCTAGCTGTCTCATTAGAAGGAATGTATTCACGCTGCGATATAGGGCTTTGTTTCTAGCATTTGGGAGGGGCGTTTCTCTCCCAAATCTGGGCGTCTTTACATTTTATTCTCCAGTATTCACTGTCACGCTTCTTGATTAGAGCAGATTTGATCAATGAGTCTTTCCCTTGAACTAACCTTAAAATGATGCCCCTGCAGACCTGGACTGTGTTGCACTCTGACCCCTCGCTCTCAGCATGCTCATCCCCAGCCGCCCCCCCACCTTCTAGAACTATACATTGGGAGACGTATGCGGATCAGATGAGTACAGCGAAGGCGCTCACCCCCGCAGGAGGTGTTGTGCACACTGTACTCTTGCCGCTGCTGGGCCGGGATCTGGAATCCCCGAGCGAGCGGAGAGACTCGGCTGGCTTCTCCGGAGCGGAACCTGCTGCCTGGCGGCATGGCGCTGAGCCTGGCGCTCTGGGTTAAAGCCGTTCTTAGCTGAGCAGTATTAACAAAGCCATTTGCCTCATATCACATCGTGATTTTTTTTTTCTCTTTTTTTTAATAAAGAACAAATTTGGATTTTGTTTTGCAAATCATGAGTTTATCCCTTACCGGACACACCAAAGACCAGTAAAGCTTATAGCTTTTCCATCTGTTTATAAAGCAATACTGTATTATAAAGAATTGATATTTTTATCACATGCTTGATTGTTTTGTTTTTGTTTTGTTTTCTTTTTTTTCTTTTTAAAAAGATGTGCACTCAACGTATCAGACCTAATTTCTTCCTATGAACTTAAGCTGTCTGCGCACAACCAATTTTTGGAAAAGGAAAGGACAGGGCCCATACTATCAAAGTAATTTTAAATGATGCATGAAGCAGTAACACTTGCTAGGAATTAGATTATTGTGACTATTCACGAGAGGAGCGTACGAGAAAGGTGTGCGGTGAAATGGAAGCGTGCGTGAGCGGAGCACAGGGTGGCTTTCAGCTGCTGCAGAGGGGAGGGGGGTGTGTGTTTACCGGGAGCAGCCACCTGAAGGAAAAGGAAAGAGTTTTACACACCAGTAGCCATGTAACATCACAGGACTGTCAGGAGCTGGGATTTCTGCAGCAGCAGTGTGAGTAGGTATTGGGGTAAAACAGGGCTAAGATGTGGTGAATTGGAAAAACTGGGGT
Organism: Pandion haliaetus; assembly: GCA_013401275.1. NCBI lineage: Eukaryota > Metazoa > Chordata > Aves > Accipitriformes > Pandionidae > Pandion > Pandion haliaetus. Next base: position 17,745 of record VYZV01002989.1, on the reverse strand, counting down.
TCCTTGCTACTTTTATGGCTATCTTTGGGAGACCTGCAACATACAGTTTCACTCTAAAAGTACTTTCTTTGTGTTTATGAAGAAGGTATGGCTGAAAAAAAAAACCAAAAAACAGATTTTTGGGACCAGTTATGACTGAGTCAACGAGAAGGGAGAGGCGAAGGTCTGGTAGAGACGTCAAGGATTTTGTGATGGAATCTCTGTCTCTCCGTAATGGACCTCCTTTCTCCAGGGAAAAAACCCAGCTGATTGTGTAGAACCTGACTGTATGAAGTAGTTTCTTACAAAGATAGTTGAAATAACAAAGCGAATCTGAGTCTGTATCTAATGAGGATGCTTTTTTGTTGTTGTTAAAATGAGACTATCATCTATGCTTACCTAAGAGGCGATTATGTGAATTTCATGTCTGAGGTATAACTTATGCAGGAATAGTTCTGTAAATACATTTAAATGAACTGTAAAGATATTTAATAAATATAGTATTTATACTAAAATGTGTTTTTTAAAGTAAAGTTGATTCTACAAACTCTGGCTGTTAATGCAGTGATGTCGTCGGTGGCGCAGAGGTGCACAGCCGCCAATACTTGGGGTGTTGGGCTCTCATTTAGAGAAGGTCTATCTGAGTGACACCATAAAACTCATCTGTAACAGTTTGGCAGACAGAACAACAATCTTTTAATTGACCAAAGACTGGAAATTAGGGTATTTTATTCCAGTGTGACTTAGGACAACTCTGGTTATTCAGTTAAATGCTAGTTCTACGCCCTTCCTGTAAAAATACTGGCTAGTCTATAGCAGTGAGGTGCGTGGCTGCGCCAGGGTGGATGGATTTATTTTTCCAGCCCTTGTAACTTTTACAACAGCAGCTTAATTTGCCTGAAGTGGTAACACAGTTTGAATCCTCTGGGGCGAATGTACTGAGAGCTGAACATCCAAAGCAGCGTGCCTACAGAATACATAGTACACAACCCCCAACCTAGTCAATCATGACCTAAATTTTTATTGCATAGTGACAGCAACTCCCAGTTTTAGAATGCCCTGGGGTGGTGGTGAATATAAATGGTGAATAAACACTTAACCTGTACTGACAGAGCAGGAACCGATTAAGTACTTGGGACCGAGGTGAGCTCTGTCCTTTTCATGTATCTCTCTTGCAATTAAAAAAAAAAAAAAAACAAAACCAAAAAACCAAACAGGCACCACCTGAGCAAAATTTCCACTTTCCAGACTTCAATAGGTATTTATGAACCGCACTTCACCACACAATCTCAGAATACAAATAGTTTCCATCGAGTTCTAACCTGAAGAACTGCAATTAAACTTCTTTCTAAAACTAGAAATGGCTCCACAATTACCCTGTCAAATGCACTTTTATCTTTCACGGCAATCCCCGATAGTCTTTACTTGGATTCAAACGCTTCATGTCACTAGAGAACTTGGGAGCTCTGCACGTTGCCAAAATCCTCTTCGGTGTCGCTAGCTGTTGCTAAACTATGGAAGGTGTGGCTGATGGCATCCGGCTCCTTACAAGAAACTGCTCCAAAGAATAAGGAATGAAACTGGAAAATGCAACGTTGATAGAAGTAAGAAACCACACGATACAGAATTTGGACGTTAATTATTTCTGAAGCCTTTGCCACTTTAAAATCTTCAGTGTCTCCTAGCAAGATACACCTGCCATCTGCAAATATTTCCAGCATTACAGTGAAACGTGGTAGTGGCATTCTGTGGCGGTTTTTTGCCAGCTGTGCGGCTGAGAAAGCCGGTTCTGCTGAAACGCCACGTGCAGAACTGAGTTATCAGCATACAGTAACCCCCAGGCTACACGTAGCGTTCCGCTAAATACCAGCTGAGGTATTCCACTGTAAATATGATTGGGAGTCTCCTTACCTTCTGATAACGAGACTCTCTTGCCTCTCCTCCCAGCATTGCATGGTCCTCTGCCTCGGTCATGGCTGTTCCTTCCATGCCTGTCACCTCTCTCGTTGTGACTCTGGGAACACTTTTGATCTCTTGTTTTGCCAGAGGACTCGCAGGTTTCGCTGGCTCTGTGTTCGGTGTGCTTCCATTCCACGGTGGCTTTCTGGAAGCAACTGCTTCTGTGTTGCTGTCTTTATCCACGGAGTTTTTGCCAGGTTTACCTGTATGGGTCTTTGAGCTGGATTAGGGAGAGCAGGTAGGTTAGTAACTGGCTTTTATGTCTTTTTGTTAGAATGTCTTTATTTTCTGTTAATGAAAAGCATTATGACTTTCGAACAGATTCTCAACAAGTATCTTCCCTTCCCCTCCTACTGCAACGGAACCCCGCAGAGAGAAAGGAAAGCAGAAACTAGCACAGAGTGCTCGCTGTTGCACCAAGTTCCATTGCTGTGTGTGAGGCCAAGATGTTCCTGAACTTGTCTAGTTCACGGTTTTCCTGTGAACAAAGACTCCAGGATCTGTACAATGCTTACCAATACCTTGCAAGAATGAGCAGATCGCTTCCTTTCCATCTTAAATCTGACTTAGCTGGAAAACATTAAATTTCAATTTTTCATCCTCTTAGGGCAGTCTGCCTCCCTCACCCGCCCCTGAAGCCCACAGTCACCTCTCCTGCTGCTGTGAAAAGCCGGGAGGCTGCGGGGAAGCTGTCTCCTTTCCCACGTCAGACAAGGTAGCCAAAATAAAGCTGGCTTCCAGCACCATATCTTCAATGCTGAAAGCAATTGGTCTAAACACAAATATTCAGAGACTAAAACAGCCTGCATAATGACACATATTGTAGGAGAAAATACAGCACGTGCAATTCCATACATAAAGATTAAAAAGTGCCTCCTCTGAAAAGCTGAAAATCTAGTATATTTGCTGCTGAAGAACATGAGATGGCTCCCTGTTACAGATTTAAATGCACCAACGAGCAAACGCTATACAATATTATACTTAGTCAAATTATAGTTTCAACTACGTAACTTGAAATTGTATTTTAAACAAAAAAATGTATTGTTTCTTTAGACTACTGAATAAAACCATTGCATGCATTAGACTGAGAACCTGAACCATCCAGGTAACTTCTATGTAGGTGCTCGTTAGCTGGCATGGCTAGATTAGTAATGCTGGTGCCTATGTTAAATGCTTTATGCATAATAACAAACTACTTAACCCTGTATCGCAGATTAGAAATGCAGCTTTTGGTACAAAATGAAAATCTACTTTACTGTTCCAGTTAAATATTCATTGAGTAATCTGCAGACAAAAACCGACTGTAGAGTTGTAACTGCAGTAGTTCTAGTCGGGTATGTTCCAAAACGTACTTTCCAGATACGTCAAAATGGATTGAGACAGGAACGCTGGTAGCTTCTGAAAATGCTAGTAGTCCCTGAAAAGAAGGGGCGGGTGGTTAAGCGCTGTTTTAAAAACAGAAGATCAATATTAGAATGTAAGTTTATCCCAGCTGTTGTTTAGTGGCAAAAAGAGGGTAAGAGTCTACTGCTTCAAGAATACGTTTCTTGCCTTCCCGCCTGGAGCTTTGCCGAAGAAGCTTCTGCGTGGAGAACTTCGGTGGCCACGGTGCTTTCTCCAGTACGGTTAAAGCGTGTCTGCCCAGCACTGAAACTACATTTTTGTTGTTTTAAAAATGTTTTGCTTGCCTTTCAAAGGCTACTGTGAGGGAGTCCGCAGTGTGTGGAAGATCCTGGTTTTCCAAGCTAATCCTCAACCAGCTGGTGAAATACTGCAGCTGGCCAGGAGGCCTGGTGGAACACTTCCCAGGGCCATTCTGCATTGTCCTGGGCAAGTCGGGCAAATTAATGGGAAATGTTTTATTTTCAAGACAAATTCTTACTTTACCCTCAATTCTTTAAGGCAAAACGTCACTTCAGAATCTACTCCAACTTGAAAGTAGTCAAATTCATCTGGATTTAGTTGTATTTCAGTAAGCATCGTCTTTGAAAAATCTGTTTAAAATAACAAGAAAGCCAAGGGCTCAAAGGAGTGAAGTTTGAACTCAACAAAACTATGATTATAACCATGAGGTTTTTACATCAGCATCGTCTGAACAAATAACTGTATTTTTATAGTGACTGACGGTAATAAATGTTTGGCTTATCTAAATTTATTTCATAATTCAGTAAAATAAAATCCTCTGTTTATTTGCAGTATATTATGTAGATTTAAATGGCTTTTAACAGAACCTATTTTATGTTCCACTGTGTGACCTAACCTGATACTTGCTGTCGTTCTTGCAAAGCTACTTTGTCGACAGGCTTTCATCACAAATAGTATTACCGGCTGCTTATTGTTGCATAGATGGGAAGACCGAAACGCCGCATGACTTTAACAGATTAATCATAATTGCTGACAATCATCACAGGACAATGAAGGTGGACTTAGGGTCTTTGTTTTAAATTATAATCTTTTCCTGATACGTAAGTGCCAACAGGAAATGGGCTCTTCAGTTTCAGGTGTTCTATTGTCGCCTGTTATCATTAGATTAGTCCGTAGCTGTTATTAGGTATGAGAAGAAAGTAAGAGGGTACTTCCATGATGCGTTATTGTCTCAAGAGGCATTCAGAAAAATTCTACAGCAGCTTAAACAGTACACACCTATCCAGTTCTCTTCCAAAGCCAGGCTGCTAACAAAGTATTACAAACTGTTCCCAGTCTTCTGTTTCTCTGCTCAAGGGTTTTTTTTTTTTCTCTCAGCCTTCAACAAGGCCCCACTGCCTGTTCAAATGTACTCTTGTAAACCTCCTTAAAACTCCAGAAATACATACTTGTAATACATCTGCCAGCTTCTGCAGGGCAGAGCCTACTGCATGCAAATGAAAACAAGTCTAGGCAGAAGGTGCAATTTCTTTCTTTGAAAATTAAACCTGAATGTGGAAAAACCCAAGCCATCACCAGATGATATGTTCAAAGAACACGTTTTGTTTCAGTGCATACAGAACATTTGCTGCAGGCAGTATATTGCATCACATGCTACACAACAAGAACAATGCTTGTAATTCCTCCTTTTTCTCCTTGACTGTTTGTTTTTTTGGTATCTCATTAAATTTTTACCTACTATTTTTTCTCTTTCTTTCTTACAATAACACTTGTATGTTTCTAAAATAACAAAATTTGTTACTCAAATTGTGATCTTTTTAGGTTCTTTTTATTTGCAGTAATTTCTTCCCTGTTTCGCTCCAGTCAGTTTCCACCAGTTAATCCTTCTTGCTCTCCACTACTTTAGCCTGTCCTCAGCACAATCCCCACCCCTATGCTCTAGGCAGTCATCTTTTTCTAGGTCATTATCCTCAGCTTTGGTCACAAGCAAGTATGAAAAGCATCCCTTTATTATATGATATACAAGAACCTATACTTCAAAAACACAATTAAATCTTTAAAATTAGTTTGAGTCACGCACCAAGAATCTAGATTGTTCTCCATCTCAGATGGAGGTCTGAAAACAGCAGTGCGTAGCGTAACAGTGTTAGGCCAGCTAACACACTGTATTGCCCTTATACTAAAATACACTCCGTAATGATATCAATTCTGTAATTATGGTGTTCAGTTTTAACTAGTTCTTTTTAAAACATAAAATTACCTCCTTTTTCTTGTCTGTTGCCATGCTTCTGCTCTTGCAGCACAGTAATTACCTCTGTTTAAGCCTACAGCAAGTGGCATAATTTATTTCAATTGGCTGCTGAGTCTGGTATCTGCCACTGATACCAGGAAAATGTTATTAAAAACATACTTTCTTAAAATATATTAAACCAGGAGGGTGGCAGTATGACTTTAAAATCTCTCCCTGTATGTTCCCTCTCATTAAAAATCTCATTCAGCCATAAAATGCGCTCTCTGTTTATGTTGCAATAGTTATTATTCACTTAGTTCAGCCACTTTGAAGTCCCAATATTGTTCACACTGTGCATTTCCTTACCAGTGTCTTCCTCAGTGTAACTCTTGAAACAAACTTTCATTGGAGTAACTGATAAGGTTACTTCTTCTTGACAGGTCGGAAAGTGAATCATTGTATCAGCCAGCAGCCTACAAAATTTCATTCAACATTAAAATAATTTTACCTGCCACAAATTACTAGCTAGCATTTGTTACTCACATTAGAAAATTAAAATTGTTACTTCGCAATACTGTTTGAAAAACTGCCTTTGAAAACTGCACCCCTTAAAGTAATAGATACATAAGAAATCTATAAATACAACCAGTAATTACAAAAGCAAATTTGTTTACATTTGATGCCTGTGTATGCTGCCAAATCAGTCTTACACATATATATATATTGCTGCTACCTTTCTTTATGTATAGATCACAATTCTGAGCAAACCTCAGCATCCTATACTCTTTATTCCAAAGCTTGCAGTTTTAGAAGTTGCGTAATCTTTTTCTAAACACAAGACGTAGTATCTATACAGACATATCTTTATACACCTTTAATGGTTTAATGGTTGATTATTGTGACAAGAGCTCCTGTGCACAAGAAACACTTTTAATAGAAATGCTGTCAGGAGAAGCACAGTCTAACTGTTCTTTGCCTTCGCTTGCAATGACAAGCCAAATCCTGGATTCTTCCAAGAGCGGCTTTTCAAAGCAGAACTTTGCCTTATTGCATTAAAAAAAAATTGTACTTTTACCACTGGACTCTGCCTATAAAATTAAAGTACTACTTTATTCATCATAGGTGGAAGTTGCTCAAAGGTGTGGATTCAAATTACACATTTCACACTTTTCAAGGTTAGACTGAGTAGGATTAATGGCAGAATGATCCAAATTTCTTAAGTGGTAATGTGGAAAATCAAGCACTAGGATACAGGATTTAGCAATCTGCCAGTTTTTACTGTGCCCTAATCAGATTTTGGCTATGTTAATGACTATGGGAACAGTATTGCTGCCTGTATGACTGATTTTTTTTTCCCCCCCCCCTCAGAAAAAATATTTTTGTAT
>VYZV01002988.1:0-18352 GCA_013401275.1 Pandion haliaetus | reverse complement strand
GAACTGAAGCCCGCGGAAAGGACCCGCGCCAGGGAAGTTTGTGAGGAACTGCAGCCCGCGGAAAGGAACCACGTTGGAGCAGGGAACGAGAGAGGAATCTTCCCCCTGAGGAGAGAAACGGCAACAACGATGTGTGGCAAGCTGACTCAACCCCCATCCCCGATTCACCTGCGCCGCCGGGGGGAGGAGGTAGAAAGCAAAAGCATCGGTATTTGAACTGAGCCGGGAAGGTGGGAGGGGTGGGGGAGGTTGTTCTGATGTTTGGTTTCCCTTCCTAATACCCTTGTGTTTTGTTTCTGTTTTGATTTGTAGTAAATTAAATTGATTTTGTTTCTTCCCCAAGTTAAGCCTGTCTTTTGCCCGTGACCGTAAGTGGACAGTGATCCCTCCCAGTCCTTGTCTCGACCCACAAGCCTGCCTTTGTATTTTCTCCTCATCCCAACTTGGCCAGGCGAGGGGGTGGGGGTGAGTGAGCAGCTTCGTGGTGCTTTGTTACCGACTGAGCTGACCTGAAACCACGACACAGGTAAAGGTGGATTTTCTACAGAAACAGGCTTTTTGATAAAAAGATGCTAGATTTAACATAGTTCGTTCTCAAAGAAGGACCACACTTTAGAGAATGAGGGAAATTCTTCATGATGTTTTATCTGACCTCTTAACCTTTTGAGCAGATCCTTCTCAGTTCTTTGCAGGATGAATGTGGTCTCTCATTTTTTTGCATTTTTCTCTCTTTGTGATCTGTAATGCCTTCTGCCTTGCCTGGACCTCCAAATTTGGTGGAGGGTTCCTTGACTAACCCAAATCCACTTTTTTTTTCTTAAAATAACAATTCTGAGTTAGTCACTCCAATGGCTTACAAAAATGAGTAAACAAGATGAAGCATTTCAGTACATTTTTTTTTAAATAACAAGTTATTCGGAGAGAAATCTGCAGTGTCAGATCCCAGTTAGAAGCAGGAAGACTCCAGAAGATAGACTGATCCATGTTCTACAGGTAACTAAATAAGGTACTCAGTGTAGGATGTGCACCAAAAAAAACCCAAAACAAACCAAACATAAAAGCACTATTTGGCAAGCGTCACCTCATCAGTCTCACAGAACCAAAGTGTTTATACTGAGGGAAAACTACATATGAACACAGTCTCAGGGCTCACCCACTGATTTCTTTGAACATGACAGTCAAAGTTTCAGAGAATATAGTCCATTGATTTGTATTTTGCCCATGAAACTGTAACTGTGAATGAAAGCACGCTCTTTTCAAAGTGATTGAGAAAAGGAACTTTATGGAACTTTATGAAGGCAAACATTCTCCTGAACTCCCAGGGGTATTTGTGTATTTAAATGCATACTATGACAGTATTGTTCCTTTGCCTCACATTGATTGGTTTTATTTTTTCTATCTGGACTGGCACTTCCTTGCACTTTACAGGTGTTGTGGCAAATCTGCAGCAGAGCTTAAGAACATTTAATTTGCTGAAGATGTCCCTTGTAGGAATTTGAATTCAGATCACCATATAGACTAACGTTTGGCCTTAAAAACATATTTCTTCAAGTGCAAGCAGAATCAAGCTTTTGTTTATCTCCATGTGCTGCAGTCCTTGTATTAGCAGACAAAAAGCATTTTTGGTGATGAAGATGAATGGAAGACCAGACCAAAGAAATTTTCTGTGTTAAGGTCACAGTGTTCTCTCCATCTTAGCCATTCTGTGCATGAGGAGTCACTTCAAGAAGATTTTAACATTGCTTAGAAGTTAAGAGAACATTCTCTCAGAGAGCTTCACATTTCCTGTGAGGGTTTCTCACACAGCTGTACCATACCTTAGCTGTCATAATCCCAAAGGGCAGGTGAATATCTCAATAAAAAACCAAATAACTCTGAAGTGTCTTTCTGGGGATCTTCTATCAACTGGGTGCTGTCTCCTATAGAGCTTCTCAACACCCAAGTCCTGAGAGATTCTGGAGTCTCTTGAGATGCCTCTCATCAACTTTGAAAAGCTTTACCTTATTTTTTTCCACTTTTAAAAGACAGGAGAAGAAAGCTGGCTTTAGGCAAAGGTAAATGACAAAGGACTGTCAGCAGGGCAAGAAGGCGTTTGCTCTTAATCCTTCTAACAGCAGAGATTTGCTAATTCTTCCTGTGCTTTCTTAATTATAAAGAAAGCAAGCTCCTTACTTCACCCTATGGCTTTCTCTCTATTTCTGATGCTTTGATTTCTTGCCAGAATTTCTTGTAAGTCTGGATCCATTCTGCATTACACTCAGCTATCTTTGCATGTGACTGTTAGTATCTATTTGCATCTCAAAATTTTGTACACCTTTACAAAGTAAAGTAAATCCTTAAATTTTCTGCATATGCTTTCTTTGAAGCTGGCTGCAAGTAAAACTGAGAAAGGAAATTCTGAAAGAAGAATATTGAAGTGCCCATGATCCCTATACCTCAACTTATTTTCTTCTAGAAAAAAAAGGGAGCAGAATAGTGCTTGAGGGTTCCTCCTTAGTTTGAATTCACTGGAAAAATGGAAAAGAAAAAAAAATCTGCCTTTGCCTTCCTAGTGGGATGTAGACATTGCACAACACATTAAATTTCTCACACATACAGGCAAAAGAGCTAAAAGCTGCTTTCTTTTTACTACTCTGACCCACCCCAAAGCAATACCACATTATAGGCTTGACCTTGTCTGATTAACAGGCATTGTCTCCTGGCTTTACAGTCCAAGTTGGTTAATTCATTCTTGGTTTATCTGTTATGGTCTTGGTACTTTAAGAGTTCAAGCTGTAACCTATTTTATAGCCTGCACTTACCCAAGGATTTGTTAATCTGAATAAAAATGGAGTTTGCAGACAGACCTGGATTAACCAGGTCAGTATGAATATAGTTTGGTGGTGTTCTTTTTCTTACTGGGTTGAATTGAAGTAGCTGTTCTCCCTCACTGCCCTTTCCCTGTGGTAGCAGGTAAGACCACAGCTGTACCAAATGTTTTACCTTGTGTCAGACATCTCTCACAGCATGATTAATACATTTCACGGTGTGTTTAGCTCAGACAATGTTCAGTTATTAGTGTGAAAAGGAGAAACCGTTCACAAATCTGAAATGGTTTCTATGTCTAAAGGAACAGTGGTGAGCAAAACCCTCGGCCTGTCACAGTTCCCTTCACTGTCACCCCTGTGTCTTTCTGGTTTGGAGCTAGGGTCTTTCTGTGTTTGTTTATTTGTTTGTTTGTTGCTTTCCCTCCTGAATAGCTATTTGCCTTCTTAGTATTTTAAAACCAATTAAATATGAACCTTTTTTTTTTTTGGTGGGTTTTTTTCATCAAAGTCAACCCTGTAACATAATAATGGTGCTTAAGGAGTATGTAAACAGCCCAACAACTGGATCTGTATTCAGCTGTATGATGGGAAAAAGCCTCTCTAAAAAAGGCCATAGCTGTGTGCAGTTTAGTGAAAACAAAAGCCTAGTGAGTTCATGAATTGCCTCTATTGGAGGCCACAATAATGACAGACAAGATTCAAGGGATCGGTCCCTTGGATCTATGCTAGCAAGGTTAATGAGAATTATAAAGCAGGTAGCATTTGAATCAGTGGGGTAGTCCCCAGAACCGTGCTGGTGGCTAAGACCTAAAGTTGAAAGAGAGGCCAACATTTATCTGGTAAAGCAAATGGGGATGTGGTTGCTCCTTCCCAGAGCAATGGCTTAGCAGATAACCATGAAAAATAGTCCTTGTGAGGACTGTGTCTTTATGTCAAGAAAATCTAGAATACTTTAAATCTGCAAGTCAGCTTAAAAAGTACTACTTTAACTGTATGGAAAAGCCCTAAGTCTGCAACTGCATATATTTTAATATTTAGTCCCTTTTCCCCATTTTGGCTTTAATTGTATGAAAAAGCACTCAACACTTCCAGCATGTAAATCCCATCATCATCAGGACTTTTTACTCTGTTCAGTACGTAGTATCTTGGTAGCAGCATCCAAGGGAAGACTGCGTATGAATTTGTCCTCTCTAGCACCACGAGCATATGTGCATTTCCTGTAACTGTGCCCTGTCAGGTAGGGTACATTGCTCTGTGCTAGTATGAGGGTATAGACTGTGGAGATAGTTTCTTTCCAACCATAAAGAGTTACAAAATAAAAAGGAAAAGCGGAAGTTTAGAAGCAATTATTTTTAGAGAACAATGGTACTCATGGTATTTCCCCAAATCCTTCTGCACAGAGGAGAAAAAAAAAGAGAATGATGGAGGTAAAAGGAGAACATAGAAGAGTATCTGAAATAAAATGTGGAAATGAGAACATAGACCTCTAATATCTGGCTTTAAACTAGTCACCATGGAAGTCAGCATCAGTTATAAAGAGAATTTGAATTCATGTTAATGGTGCAGATCTTCTGTGTCTGCGGACATACAAATTCTGGTTGTGCTTTCTGTAGATCTATACATTTTTTTACTGTGAGCTGATGACAGAAATAGCTAGTCAATAAAGAATTTATCTTATATACCATATTAACAGTTTAAATTGACAAAATATAAATTAAACCAATTTACTACATATTGGATTCATTCAGCTTGGTTAAAATCAATAACTAGAGTCTTGAAGTAGAGTTGAACTGCTATTTCATTTCATAGGAAAATAGGGTCATAAGAGACCTTCTTGGTCATCAACTTTACTCCTAGTTATGCTGTCATTCACTGTCACACTTTTAAAAAATAAACTATCAAATTATTTTCTATTATTTTGCCTACTGTTTCTTCAGCTAGAGGGATATTCATGTTTCTTGCCATGCTTATGACTAGAAAACATCTAATTTTCTGCTTGAATGCATTTAGGTTCACTTCATAACAACATGTTCTTATCCTTCTCTTAATGGCTTGCCTTTCTTGGTGTTTAGTGTACTTGCAGAAAGCCACTGCACTCCTGTCAGCCCTTTTTTAGCTAGGACAGTGATGCAAATTCCAACTATTTTTTCCTCCCCTGCCTGTTCTTCTAGCAGGTTTAGGGGGTTCAACATTTCACGGGCATCAGGGTCACAGATGTGAATCCAGTGCTAGTTCCTTCCTGCTTGGTGCATCTGGCTGGGAAGCGGAAGGAGATGCTGGCCTTCAACATGCTGCACTACAAGTGGCAAAGAAAGCATATGACATAGAAGGGTCTTGCAGACTGCATAGCTCCTGTGACCCGTAAGATCCCTAATCCTGGCCTGTGCAAGTCACCTTGGAGCCCACCTGGAGCATGGGAGATCCGTCTTCCAGGTCATGAGATTGTCTTGTCATTCTTTTGATATTGTAGTTTGACTTGAGAAATTCAGTTGAACGTTTTGCAATAGCAGTGAGAGTTGCATACTGAAATGTATTATCAACTTAGTATGAATTTATTCTATAGATTCTTTCTATTAATAGTACTTATGAAGTACTGCCCCTTGAAGAGCATCAAAACCAATACAATAACTCAGAATGCTTTAAGGAGCAAGTGACCATTTGTTTAAATACTTAATTTATGGTCAATAGTTATGTTCTATTGCAAATGTCATTTCTTTACTGCAGGGATTTGATTACATTAATTTTTTCTGTAAGGAACAACTGCTGCACTTTTATTCATTATCCCATAGCAAAACTGAATGTTTTTACTGCATACATGCCTGAAACACCAGTGAATATATATTTTTTAATATAAGAAAGTTTAAGGTAATTGCATTTATCTTCAGTCTTTAATTTTCTGGACATCACAGTGGTAAGACAAAAGGGCATGAAAGGATCCACACAGTTTTATGAGCAACAAACTGTATGGAGAATAAAATGTACCTTGAAATATTGTTCTTGGTAGGTTGTCGCTGTCCTTTAACCTAAGTAAAAAGGAATATCTCTATAAGATAACTGTCATTTCTAAAATGGCATTTTTTTGTCCTCTGACGCTTTGACATGTTAGTACTGTATTTCTTCCTTTACCCTTTAAGTGCCCTTAGCTTAATTTAACCTTGAAAGTAGTATTGGCATAGCAACTGCTTTCTTTAAAACATCAAAGTTTCCAGTCTTTCTGCAGTTTAAAGGTTAATTACACACACTGCCAATTTCTGCAAGCAGCCAGGCTTTGTACACTCTTCTAGTGCAAAGCTGAAAAGTGCTGTTGGAAGAGTATACACATTTTTAAATAAAACTTGTGAAGTCCCCCTTTTCCATTCAAACAGCCTGAACTGTCAGTTTAGCTAACCTTTGTTTGCTTGTCACTGTGTTCCCATGATTAAATGTGAAGATTATAATCATTAACCATGCCAGGGGTTCACTGTGGGTGGAATTTTGATGGGAGGATGACATTCTGTTTATACTATGAAGTCAAAATCAGACTTCATCTCTTCCAGCTCAACACCCGGAGGTCTCTAGGTTAGCTACCAAGGCCTAGCTGCATTCATGTCACCTGACTTTAATATTAAATACTGCATCCATGGCAGATTGGAAGGTATTACACTATACTCTTTAATCTCTGCCTTTCCTTTTAACTGAAATAATCTACTGGAGATAAATGAACTTGATTTGACCTAGAGATGAACTGGTTAAAAAAAAGAATAATAATAATAAAGAGGAGGCAGAGAGAGAGAGACACAAGGAAGAAATTCCTGTTTAATGTACAGAAAATCAGAATTTTTTATAGATCTTTGGTTACTATTTTTTTCTTCCTTTTTCTTGTAGGTTAAGAAATGTATCAAATTTTAATATCCCTTTTGAAATCCGTTCTTTAATAATCCTATTGAAGGCATAAGAAAGTAATGAGGTTTTGAATGTTCTGTTTGCATAAAAACTAGCTCTTCAAAACATAAATCTATTTCTGAATATGATATTGTAATTTTAATTGCAATTCCACTTCATTAATGTTAGTTTATCTTCAAAGATGTAGAGTAGCCCTAATATTTGAATTAGCATCACATTGAAAAAAGACAGAAATCCCTTCTAGATATTGATAGAAGAAAAGAAGCCATAATAATGACTTTTTTGATGTACCTGTTTATTATGTGATGGGACATCAATTTGGTAATGCAACAGCATACATTCTGTTACCTTTAAGTATTTTATTTATGATGTTGCTTAGTTAGCCAGCAGAGGTTTCACAGAAAATTATTAACATTTAACTGCATGATCAGCAAACTCTCTTAAGCTTTACAAGATCCACTAGTTTAACTGAGGGACATTAACAGAAAAAATCTTCATATGAAAAATAAAAAAAAGAAGGTTATCTGTTGGGCAGTTCTTTGAGTTTCTTGCTAGCTCACATCATCTTTTTCTCATTTCCTGTCAGGCTTCGCCATCAGATAAATGCATTTCTGAATAACACCGAGGTATGCATCTAGCTCCCAAAGGCTTTCACATGTATGTCACAATCCCTTTTCTGTATGTTTCAGTGTGAAAATACTAAAGTGAACAGAATTTGGAAGGAAATGTTGGTGGGTATCACAGGTATATTTCTAATGGCGGGTGGCTTTTCCTGTCTTTAACAAGTGATCCTTAGAGAGCTAAAGGGCTTGTTCATCAGCACTTGAACCTCTGATGAACTCTGATCTTGCCTTTAGCTATGCAGACTCTCATCACCCTTAAACTCATGGACTCAGTCAGAAGGGGGCTGTGCAGAAAAAACTTGAAAGATCCTTTGCTACTCATTTCCAACAAATTCACATGAGCTAATGATTCATTTCATAGTATTATTCAGCTAAGTGTGTGAGAAAATTGAATAAAGTTAGGAAGCCTAAAAACCAAATTTCAGTTTGTCTTTTTTTTTTTTTTCTTGAGATGAAATGCTTCTTTCTAAAACCCTTCAGACATCTGTGCTTCCTTCCATGCTTTCTCATGCTTGAAACACTGTCTGCATTGGTCAAGTCACAACACTTATCCTGCTCAAATATATTTTGAAAATGTGCTTCTATCTTGATTTTGGAATAAAATTACCCAATGCATAACAAAGCACAATATCTTCCACAAACTTTTTAGCCTTTTGGGTGCATATTAGAATATCCTCTATTTACAATCAAATATGTGTGAAATAATAGGTATAAATCCTTTGTGTAGCATCATATAAAATCTGAAGATGTAATTGTACAAACTTAGTGCAGAGAAGTAAATAAATTAAATAGGACAGAGTGCCTTTTTACATGTATGTGTTGCACACACATGTATGCATTAATTCCACCTAATATGGAATATAATTGTAAGATATTATTATCAAATACATTTGAAATTTTGTTACCTAAACCCCCATGCTGTCCCATATTACAGCAAGGAAAGCCTGTTTTCTTATGAGCGTGCACAATATAAGAAGAATGTTGTTCAAAGCAGTGAATAATATAATTCTCATCTGAAGAATTCATCATGACTATTAAATATTTTTATGAGAATGCATTACAGGAAATCTGTATATTTGTGTATATCTCAGAGCAGAGCACTTCTGATGGAAATGTCATCTAATGGAAAAATAGAAGAAACCTGGTCAACATTTTCCATTCAATTAAATGTAATGTTGTAATTATTTCTTCCCTTAATTGGACATAATTTGAAATATAGTGATTTCTAATAGATATAATGGTTGTAAAATGTTGACAGCTGGAGAATATCTCATTGACATAAAAAAGATTAAGGTAACAGTTTGGAGGCTGTTAAGCTATTAATGATAATGAGTATAAGAAATGTGTAACTAGCAAAGGTGGAATACCATTTAGCTGTCTTCACAATGGATTTCCATAGAGCAGATTGAAGGTAAAATGTTGCATTGAATTTGACTGCATGAATCTAGTATCAAGGATAGATATAGCTCAGTTGGTGCTTAATTATTTAAAAGCTTCATATTAATAATTACTGTTGAAATGGAAAACATGCACACATGGGAACCAGGGTATAAATATATTTAACATATCAGAACATGTTTTAAGCTAGCAGTTCCAGGGCAAGCTCTTTCCCTTTCTTCACTCCCCACCTTCTCCCTGAAGTCTTTTCAATGCATTGATGCTTAAATAAACTAAAAATGACACTATGAACTGCTTTCCACCATAGTACGTGGACCCTGATCCTGCTCCAGTAAAAGTCAGTGAAAAACATCCTACTGATCTCACTTAACTAATATTTGATACAAACTGTTAAAGGAATTCAAGAAGTCCTGTATCCTTTAAGCTGCTGAAAGACCATATTATTGGTCAACATTATGAATCCATGTATCTGTGTGACCTTTCTTTTTTGTTCATTTTGAAATCTTGTACTTCTTTTGACTCTTTGATCACCTGCATTGTTATAGCATAATGAAACTGCTGCACAATACTGCACCATATAATGCTCCTGCCAAAAAATATGTATCCAATTATCCTGTCAGTTGCACATGCATGCATTGAAACTGTAAGAGCTGCAACTGCAGCTCATGACTAATCTGTTTTATGGATTAAAATAGATGCCTAAAAGACTGGATCCATTTAATAAAATAAATTAAAATATTACAGAATGACATTTTTCAGAATAATATAACTTTTCTGCACTTGCTTGTCATAACAAATACTTGACCATGGGATGAGAGTCTATTTGGACCCTTACTTAAACCTCTGTATAACAGGTGTATACAAAGCCTAGTCTTCATTTCTCACAGAAAGAACTAGAGCAGTCCAGATTAAAACTGATTCTCAGCATATGAAATCCATTATTTCTACTCAGCACAGGGGTTCATAATGCAAAAATTGGTCAATCTGTTGCAGGAGAGAAAACAAAAATCTCGTAATTCAAATATAGGGCTAAAATGTTTTCCCTGCACATAGACTTTAGTGAGAACTCTATACTGAATGTATGAAACCTGTATTTGTACTCACACTAAAATATTTTTAAATATGACAATATTGGTGATACGTGAAAGCTTGCATAATTCATCTGTTGTCTACACTATTTATGGAGAGAGAACACTAGTCTGTTTTGTCACCAATCTGTACTTTTCTAAGAATAAGTCCTTGAAATTAAAAACAAACAAAAAAAAGTGCTTTCCATTTCAACTAAATTATAGCAGTGAAAACCTTAAGATTGTTGGATTTGTTTTGTTAGTTGGTAATGTACTCTACGATTTGATACCTAATGTTTGTATCAGTCTACTTCTGTGTGGCATTTGTTACCAAAGGTTGTTCTGTGAAGAGATGAACTGAGTCTTTTCCTTGTGGACATATTCTTTGGCTGTTCTCTTGCCTCTAGAGAGAAGCAATTTATTTATTTACTGGCAAAATTCACTACCTTTGAAACTATATTAGAGTGACAAGAGTAGTTTTCTTTGCTTGATGAGGAGCTTTGAACAAATTGGCTTCAGTCTGGCTTTCAATAACACATAATTTTCATGCTGCCAACAGGAGATCACTGCCAAGCCAAGAATCACTTGTTTGAATTAGTAAGGTAGCCCTCATAGAAAAAAAGGTACACCAAACAAAAGACAAGAGAATGTAAAGAGAGAACAGAAAAGCTTGCAGAGGGTATGGAACAATGTGATGGCATTGAGACAGAAGAAACAAAAGCAAAGGAAAAAAAGGTTAAATAAAAAATAGAAGTTTCACCACTGTGTAATTCAATTTGTATTTATTGAATAGCTGAACTTTATTTTATTGATCTTTCTTTCTGTTTTGCAAGTGCTGATCTCTCCGTGCTTTATGGTATTTCCATTTTTCCTATAAAAAAACAAACTTTGCTTTATTCCAGATAAAAAAAGCCCAAAACATTGAGTCTGTTTTCATAGTCACAGGTATCTAAGGCTGGCTAATGTTTATGACCATTCTGAACTTGAACTCTCCTGGGCTCTTCAGCAGAAATGGTGCCAAGGGGCCAGTGCACAGGTATCCATGTGATGCCATTCCACTATGGGGACTGCCACTGACAGCACAGGCTGTGACACGCATCGAACCTGTGTGTACTCTACTTTGGAGCACCTCTCACCTTCCCTGCCTCCACTGCTATGAAGGCAATATATTCCATCAGGCAACTGGGTTGGAAAATGAAAACCGGTACCTGAACAGTGTAGCAAGTTTTCACCTGCCTGTACGAACTGCTGACTCTGCACTGGCCCCAGTCCTATCTGTTGTATTATTTTGTATTTTATATCAGTCATTTCTAGAAGTCTAAGAGGGGGTTTTTTTTCATTATTTTGGACCATCTTAAGATAAATTACTCAGACGTTCGAGCAACTTTTAGGGTTGAGGTGAACATCCTGTGAAGGTATTAGGGGAAATGAAGTGATAAACCTAAATAGGTGATGAGCAGAGATAATTTTCTGTTTTACATGTAGGAAGAATACCAAACCTTGGGACTGCCCACAGCTTCTTTTGAAATCTGAAGGGCCTACAAAACTCTGTACACTACATACCGTTACTGAGCACTTAAAATCTGAACCCTTTTAAGCATAGGTTCTTTTTATACTGGATATATGCATTGATAATGAAATGCTGGAAGGAATTCAAATCTCTAAATGCCTATGGCTACCTCAGTAAAAATATTATGATAATGTGTTGTGGTGAATATGGAAGTAAATAAACCTGAGGGTGTATAGAACCAAAGGAAAATATATTTTTGAATGTATTAATCTGAACTGTAGGTCTATGGTTATACCTACACTATTTCAATGATGACTATAATATATTGCCAATATATTCAAGCTTGTTTTAAGCTAGCTAACTTGAATACCAGTATCAATTAGACATAGCAGTGAAGAGTAATATATTTTGTTTCTTGGACGAGTCCTGCAATGACTCAGTGCCTGCAGGACTGGCATGCCGTGCTCTCATCTTGGGGACTGAGCAGTCCCGGGCATCTTATCCAAAACAAAGTCTAGCAGGAATAAGAGGGTTTCAGATGGAACGCAATTTACTGAAAGTGATAAAATCTAATCATATAACCAATGACTGGGATTTCTAAGGTGAATGGAATCACAGAAGGTGAGATATGTTTCTTATGTTACTAAAATTTCTACATTAGGAAAATCATTGTTATTTGCTCATTTTCACAGCCCAAGAATAACCGGAAAAACACAGAAAGAGTAGCCAACAGATTCAAACATAGGAAATACACGAAGGAACTCATTGCCAAGTGCCATCAAGAGTAATGACTTAAAAGACCGACAATTAATCTGAAAGCTTAAGTTTTCCTTGTCTCTCCAGAGCAAGAAAAAACCTACAGTATCATGAGGTCTTGGAACTCAGTATTTCCTGGGTTCTGATCACTTGTTCAGGCTAGTAGATGTTGCTAGTCAGTGACCTTAATTAGCTAACACTTTTAGTTTTTTATAAATGAAAATTAGAAGTGATTAGATATGTGATTGCATGCTTTTACAATGCAATCTGTCTTTGAGAATAGGGATAGAGAAAAACGTGGTCCTCTTCCTTTAAAGCATCTGTCACTAAACCTCTGCTTGAACAACATATAAATGATATTGTGCTGTGGAGTCAGTTGCAAATAGTAAATAGACTGAAAAAAAGGGCTCTTGAAGCAAGAGGAAAACAGAAATGTGGGTGGCTTGAGAGTGAAGGAAAAGCTCAGTCAGGGAGACAGGACCCTGAAACAATGGAATCATCAGCACTGCTGTACACAACAGTCTAATTCAATGTGTCAGGCCATAATCAGCTCCGTTTCACAGTACTTTGCTTCATAAAAGCAGATTTGTTTAACCACAGCCTCTATTTCAGCATGACTGAGAATGAAGAATAACCAAGGAAGCCAGGCATATCTCACGGGTTATATTATGGGCATAGAGTGTATCCATCATTTGCTGAAGAGGCAGAGAAAATGTGACAGGCTCATTCATGCCTTAGAGTCATTTTTGGGCCTATTGAAAATTTTAATCTGTGCACTTTGGATGAACTTCCCCACTTCTTAATTTAGTACATGTAGCCATGTGGTAAAGTCTGTCTGTCTCAGGGCAGACTTGCTTCTCCAGGACATCAGCCCCTTCAAGCATTTTTCTCCTATACATTCAGCCTGGCTGCCTTGAACTTTGCAGAGACACATAAACCCAGATTACGGGAAGACTTCAGAGTTAATTAAATGTTGAAATCACATATACCCTAGGGCTAACATAACACCATTCCAGCAATAATTTCAATTTAGCATTAAAGATAGTGTACATTTTTTAAAGATATTTTCTCTCAAAAAATACACATCTGTACTTAGCAGCATGATTCTTCTCTCCCCTCTCTCTGTATAATATAAAAGACATTTTAAACAAAAACAAAAAGGAAAAAGAAAAAAAAAAGACAATTTAAAAAATGTTGCAAATCAACAAATTCAAGGAAATTGTTTATTTAGAAAGGGTATGCAGCTGTCAAATAAATGAGATGTTATTAAAAATGGTGGCAGCTCAGATAAATGAGGTAAAAGCATTGGCTCATTTCTACTAAGAGATTTCATGGTTGCCTCTCAGTGCCATAGATTGTGCTGCATTGTGCATTTTCTGTGCATGACAGGTATGTTTGAAACACTGGAAGTACTGAGGCACAATTTGTATAAACGCTTGACCTAAACTTGACAGTCCATATTAATAATATCAAGTTTGGAAAATGGCAGCATTTATAGCACATCCCCCCCACCCCATTAGATTTTACCCTCTGAAGAAAGTATATAAAGATGTGTGAAGTTAATTATTTCCTCCTCAAAGTGTATTTTGAATGAAGAACCATTCTCCTGAAATAGAATTGTTTTCAAAACATTTTCACATAAAACCACAGAGTAAATGCAATGTCTTACATTCATTTTATTGACATCTCTGGGCTACAATATTTTCAAGATGGCTGCACTTCAGCAAAATATGCAATTTGATGGGTCACAGATTTATTGTGAAGCTTGGGAAAGAGCAAATCAGTCTGATGTTGAAATTCAAGAAGAAACAAAAATACTTACATTTTGCAGCTGTTAGAACATTAAAAAATGTGGGTGGCTTTGTTTTGCTTTGTGCATTTGTGCCCAGGTTTAAAGTGAATGACTAAGTGTTGGGTCTACTTCACTTCACTTTCTGCCTGCTTCTGCCTAACCTTTCATTTCCAGGCATTTGAATTAAAGATTAACAAAGCAAAGAGACAAGTAAATAAATCTCAGGGCTATATGTGTGGAGAGCAATGATAATCAGCCTTGTTCCTTTCAAACTTTGGATTTAAATGTAGAACAATGCCATTTGAACTTACTGTAAGCCAGATGTGTTTGCCTGATTAAAAGGTAAAAAGTTCAATGGGTGAGGAAGACCAGAGACACCAGTGGATGAAGTGATTATAGTAAAACAAAACATTGCAAGATCTGGGCAAAGCATGTCCAGTCTCACAAATCTTGTTTTATCAGAGGCTTTTTGAAAATCATTTGAGCAGTGGATGAATTTGGGTGTTAATTTTTAAGAGTGCTTCAGGTATGCTTTTTTTGTTTTAAAAAAAAACTTAATGGGAATATTGAGCCACTGTCAACCAGCTTATTATATACAATATATTAATGGCAGAATGAGATTCGTTTCTTTTGCACTCATGACTTACGTATATTTTTTCTGTTATAGAGTTTAAAGCTTCTTTGTCACCTTTAGAGTTCATTACACCTAAAGTAATTCATCATCCAGAATTTGAGACAATTCCTGGCAGTATTAATGAATGCACCTGACCTTATACTCTGCCAATATTCTAAATTTTCATAAAGCAACAATGTTATATCTCAATACTATCATTGGAAAAGGAAATTAATAAGAAAAAGTCAACGAGGTAATATGTATAGCAACATGAAGCAATTCACAATCTTAGAAATAAACGTAGATTAAGTCTTAGATGAAAATGTCACAGTTGAATCACCTCTGCTCACGCAAAGAAGATCATTATGGATACAATTAAGAATAGACTTTCAGAAATTGATAGAAACTCCATTAACTACATTAAAAATTTTGCATTCTAAAGATGCTACCTAAAATATGCTTGTCCTCTGTTGGAGATGTCTGCATTACTCTCATATCCTGCCTCACATTATCAAGTAATAGAATGGAATACATCTTGAATAGCTCTTGAAATGGTAATATCCATATTTTTTCTATTGTATAGATACACTGTATTTTCATGCTTCACAGGATTTTACAGCCTGTGTGTTAGGAACTAAGGACTCGTTTCTGCAGCTCTCATGCAAAGGCTCAACAAGGGAATGCAGGAAACGTGTAGAAAAGAAATTTCAAAATTGCTACAGTGACTTGGTAAGCTTCTGAAATGTCAACATCACATTTCAGCATAAAATACTGTGCACATAACCATAAACCACCAGTTATCTTTCATAGTAATTTGATCTAGTATCATTCTTCATTAAAACCAGAACTTTTAGAAATGGATATTAAACTGTATTAAAATGTCCATTTTGGGAACCACATATTTGTACATACGTAGTAGTTAGCAATGGGAAAACTTGGGTTGGACAGTTTTTCCTCCCCCAGGTCTGTGACATGACCACCACTCTCCAGATGAGAAACAGCTCTCAAGCCTGGTTCTCTGAAATTGTTCTCAAAACTCTGCTAGCTTGACATGTTTCAGCTGTGAATGTGTGTATGTCCAACAGACTTCAAAGCTGAGAGCAATTTATGAGGTTGAATTCTCATCCTCACATCTTGTTTGACTTATATTCAGCTCTGAATAGCTATGTATAATATAGAATAAAATAAGAAAAAAAGAAACCTAGAATGGCCAATACCTTTTACCATTGTGCATTGTGTGTTAACAATTGTTGCTTTCATGAATTATATTTGAAATACATTATTCTTAAAATGGGAAATTACCCTGAATTTTATGATTAGATAAGCAGTGAATATTGACTCATTGAAAGAACAGCTGTTCTTTGATTTTTTGTTTTGAAATATTACAATCATAGTACTTTATAGTATATTTTATAATGTATTTAATTTATATATTCTATTGTAGATCTTTCAAATATTAAAATACCACTCAGTCTTTTTTTTTCTATTTGTGTAGCAATTAGCAGAAAGAACATTTTTTATGGTCTTGCTGAGTTTTACAGTTTGACAGTTTTTTAGTATATTTCAGTGAATCAGAATAATTTTGGTTTTCCGATTTGCACAGTAATGCATCACTCAGATGTTTATATGATATATTAATTGTTCATTTTTTTATACACTTATGTTCCTTTGTGTTCAAAATGAGGCTTTAGTCTTAAAAAGAAATGGGTTACTTGGAGGATTTCTAATACTTATATACCTGGAGATGAAATAGGAATTTCATTTGTGAATCTCCTTTTCAGATCAGACCAGAGCAGATTATAATATTTTTACTCTCTGATTGTTGAACTAGGATTCAAATACAAAAAGTTTTTCAGATTATTGAGACTCTCAGATATGTTTTTCCAGTTCAGCTCGAACCCATTCATGTCAGTTTTGAGTCTGAATCAAATTTCTAAACCAAGGATAAGCTATAGTTTCATCTGTACTTAAAATAATTATCTGCCACCATCACCTGATAAAGCTTCCTCATGTGTTTAGAAATCAAATGGTTCTTACAAATTTCAGTGAATGATGTTTGACTAAACGTACAGATCTTGAAAATTCAGTTGCATACTGAAGGTTTCCACCTTTTATCTTTTAAATTCACAGTCCTGAGTGATTTCTGTGAAAGAAATCAAAAAAACATTTGTTGTCTTTCAAGCTCAGGTAAAATTTGTGCTTTCTGAAGATAAATTACAAATCGAATTTGGTTGAAATTGAAGCTACTAGTATGTATATGTTGAACATAAGACATACTCCCATCTTCTTGGAGCAGGGCAAAGGAAATCAGTGGTCAGCAAAGCCCCATGCAGATTTTACCCAGAAGGCAAACATTTAGCACTTTCATCAGTTTCCTTTTATCTGCCTCTCTGTCGGCACCACTCAGCTCAGCCTTCGATCTGATGAGAGGGCACTGGTGTCATGACAGAGAATGTGAGCTAATGAAAGTGTAAAGCTTTGGTTCAGCAGAGTAGAAAATTCCCATCTAGTGAGCAGAAACTGTAATCAGATATGATTGAGTTTTTAGCAGAGTTGCTATTATGTGCTTAAAAGTCCAGGATGGTTAGATTTGTGATTCCCTAACATTAAGCATTTGATTTTTTTCCTTTTTTTTCTTGTAATTTATGAATGCTTTTAACCCAACCACGTTCTAGACAACATGTTAATCTTATTATATCCCATAGCTCATTAAGTTACAACAGTTGTAATTAACAATGCCACAGAAGTGCGACAAATCTCAATCCAAAGTGAGGAAGGATCAGAAACGGAATTGAATGCCTGATAGTTTAATATAAGGTTCAAATCCATATATGAACTTTGTAACAAAGGTTTATCACTACAGTAAGCACAGTTTTGGAGTGTAAAACCTGGGCAAACATCAAATTTGGATTCTCATTTATGAGTCCCTGCTTCACATTAACCTACCTCAGTCCTAAACCTACTGTCCTACCTGACTGCCACACTAAATATTTCTGAGATCAATTTGGTTATGTAGTTATTTGCTAGTAAGCTCCCTAATATCTGTGTAGAATTGTAGAAAATCAAAAGAAAAAAATTGTCCTGATAGGCTGGCCCACAAGAAGAAATAACGGGTTTGCTGTTTGCTGTCTTTTTGCTAATCTTAGATTTTTCCTAAAATGGTTACTTTTGTGAACTCTATGGGAGGAATTCGTGCAATCTAACTTAGTCCTATACAATTTAGAATTCAAATTACTTATTCAAAGCTGTTTATTTAGACACTTGCAGAGCGTGTTTCATTCCTTTATCTTAGGCACTATGATAAGTCTTTCCCAAGAAAAGTCTTTCTCTCCGTTGCCTGCTATGAAGGAAGCCCAAGCTGCCAATTTTCACTCATACCCAGTTTATGCTGAAGTTCATTCCAATTCATCGAACATCTCTCTCTCTTCAAAGATTTTGCTGACTGTGAGTTTGGCATTTTGCTGCCAGCTTGCAACACAGGTTATTTTGAACACCTTGAAGAAGGGGGAGAAGAGGTCTCCCGTGTGGAAACACCAATAGGCAAGTGTGATACCTGATATACATTGACCTGAGAAAAAGTCAGAAAGGCTGGAGCAGAGCTGACATTTAAAGTATCTGCACAGAAAAAAAAAAACCCAACCCAAAATTATCTTGGATGCTATAAAAAAACCAANGCTATAAAAAAACCAAATAGAAATTACAGAAAATTTTATATCAGTCACTCATATATTTCTATTTTACCAGAAAAGGGGACACTTAGGATAAATTATTCCCTTGAGATGACTGCCATTCCATGCATCATTACACAGGAAATGTGAGATTTTGAAAAAACATTGATATTCTTGTCTAGCTTGTTGTTGGTGCTAGTTCTGTGTGAACCTTTGACTGTCAGCATCCATTTTGT
>VYZV01002987.1:8887-18891 GCA_013401275.1 Pandion haliaetus | reverse complement strand
CCCAGAAAGAATTGAGTCAGACAGCGGGACTAATTTCCAAAACAGCCTCAGACACCTGGGCCAAAGAGCATGGCATTGAGTGGGGGTATCATATCCCCTATCATGCACCAGCCTCTGAGAAAATCGAACGATATAATGGACTGTCAAAAACTACATTGAGAGCAATGGGGGGGGGGGAACTTTCAAACATTGGGATACACATTTAGCGAAAGCCACCTGGTTAGTCAACACCAGAAGATTTGCCAATCGCGGTGGCCCTGTCCAATCAGAACTTTTACATACTGTTGAAGGGAATAAAGTCCCTCTAGTGCACATAAAAAATATGTTAGGGAAGACAGTCTGGGTTACTCCTGTCTCAGGCAAAGATAAACCCATTCATGAGGTTGCTTTTGCACAAGGACCCGGGTACACTTGGTGGGTGATGAAAAAAGATCGGGAAGTCCAGTGTGTGCCTCAAGGGAATTTGATTTTAGGTGAGAATAGCCAGAATTAAACTGTATGATATTAGTTGTCATATAACCCTGCTACTGTATGTTATCATTACTATAACTGTTACATGCTATATCCATAGCACCACAGTAAGAATCACTTAGATCAAGCAAGAATGAACTGTGATAAACCCGAGCGAAGCGCAGTAGTGATGGAATCAGGACTGACTCTAGCATGCAACAATCCGACAGTGCACACCATCCTCCTGCTGTGTCCAATGTCACCTGCTTGTCATAACACAGTGAAGCCCAATCATGCTCTACCAACTAAGAGGACTTTATACTATCCCTCCTGCCCAGAAAAACTGGTATGACAGATGGAGCCCAGAGTCAGGAACTAAATTCACTCAACAAACTTTTTATGAACATGACCCATAAAACTAAAGGAATGATATCTCTGTGTGTGTATATATAGATATTATTGCCTATATAAATATATCAAAGAATGGAAAGAGTGATGATGATTGACCAAGATGTAACTGAAGGTATCGAAACTGAGCATGACGTCAATGGTATAGAAAAATGTGAAACATATGCTGCAATCAAGCAAGCCACAAGAGTAGAGTCTCCCTGGAACAGAGGGTGGTGGCTGGGTTTTCAATATGGCGAGGCCTGGCAAACTGACTACATTGGACCACTGCCACGAACACACCAAGGCAAGCGCTACATACTCACCATGGTGGAAGCAACTACTGGTTGGCTAGAAACATATCCTGTAAACCATGCCACTGCCTGAA
This sequence comes from Pandion haliaetus, assembly GCA_013401275.1. NCBI lineage: Eukaryota > Metazoa > Chordata > Aves > Accipitriformes > Pandionidae > Pandion > Pandion haliaetus. The sequence goes on along the minus strand of VYZV01002987.1, from coordinate 17,666 downwards.
ACACCACCTTAGGCCTTGAAAGGCAAATTTTATGGTGACGTGGTACCCCAGAAAGAATTGAATCAGACAGTGGGAGTCATTTCCAAAATAACCTCATAAGCTCCTGCGCAAAGAAACATGGCATTGAGTGGGTATACCACATCCCCTATCACCCGCAAGCATCTGGAAAAATTGAGAGATATAATGGACTGTTAAAGACCATGTTGAGAATGCTGGGCAATGGGGTATGGGAGCATTGGGATACAAATTTAGCAGAAGCCACTTGGCTAGTTAACACCAGAGGATCTGCTAACCGTCCTGGTGCCGCCCAAACAAAACCCCTACATACTGTGGGAGGAGATAAGGTCCCAGTAGTACACACGGGGAAGTGGCTGAGGAAGGCAGTGTGGATTGCTCCTCCCATGGGAAAAGTCAAACCCATTCGCGGGATTGTCTTTGCTCAAGGACCTGGGTGTACTTGGTGGGTAATGCAGAAGGATGGGGAGACCCAGTGTGTGCCTCAAGGACATTTAACCTTGGGGGAAAAATAATCTGTGATGTGAGTTGTATGTTGTAGGAAGTAATGTAGCAGGAATGACCTGAACCGCAGAAGAGTGAACTTCGCAAGGAACCAGACAAGTACAACGATGACCCAAACCATGCCGGTGTTGGTGCCCAACAATTGAACATACAGCTTCTCCTGTCCTGACCACTCATCTTGACAGATGAGGCCCAAAGTCATACCCTGTGTGTGAACATCTGGAGGAGTGGAAGAAGACCATGGAATATCTATCTGTTAAAGGACAGGGGATAGTAGTTAATAAGAATGTATAAATACGTATGTCGGGTCTTCTCATACCTAGCTAAAAACATACCACTGTACCAGCTACTAGGAAGACAATTAACTCTATCCCAGCTGAAACCAGGACACCTGACTATAAGAAAAAGCCATCAAAAAGTCAATAATGATATTCTTACAAAATACTGCCTGAAATGACACTAGGTAGATGAAGAAAGGAGCCATCTGTTGCAACCAGGATTAAACTCTGTTCACTGTAGTATAATAGAAAAATAAGGTACTTCAACTATTTATCTTTTTCTTCAACATATGAGTCAGAGGTGAATAGGTTTAACATTTATAGACCTCCTGAAAAAAAATTTGTGTTCATAGAGCACTTGTGGGTAATTTACAGCTATTGTTGGTTTAACTTATTTACAGGCATTTTTAATGCAGCAAACATGATTTGTCCTCTGTCTGACTTTCCCTCCTGAGGCTCACTTTGGTGGCAAACTAAACTTTACAATGACAGACTAAATAGCATCATTTTTGCTAGCACAGCTTTTCAGCACTGTAGAAGCAGCACTCTGCTGGACCCCTGCTGCTGCTATCGTTTCCTATCGTTGTTTGAAAAGTTGAAGTTGGTAACAATACTTAAACATGTAGGGTCACAGATCTGTAGCCCCAACCTTGGCATCCTAGTCCTCAAAGGATATTGTGGGTAACTGAAACCATGCCACATATAATTAGAGGTTTTCACTAGGCTCCTGCATTTGACACACTTCTGATCTTCTGTAAGTGAAAAGTAGCTTCTGGTGTTGAAAATTAGTTTACATTTAACATTTCATTAAAACCAATGTAAAATCTTTTATCTCTACTCATATAAAAACCTTTAAAAAGGTGTATTTCAATTATCTTGCTTAGGGGCTAACCTTGTGCCTGTAGACTATTGCCTGGATGTCTCTGAAACACTACTCTTACTGAGGGAGCCTGTTAAATATTATTAGTCCCAAAAGACCACGTGAAGTGTAGAAGCTTCATTGAAGTCAGGAGACAGCCTTTTCCAAGGTTGCCTCCAAGTCTTTTTCCTCACCAGAGACAAAATAAAATAAACCCTGGAGGCACAGGAGTTAATCACAAAGCAGTTTGCTCTCCAAATCCCTTTGATGCCATCACATTGCTGGAGTACTTCTGGTTTCCCAGGTGGCTAGCTTTATCTACAATTTGCATGTTGGAAGTTGGGTGTTTGGGTTTTTGGGTTGGGTTTTTTTTTTTTTTTTTTTTTTGGTTTTGTTTTGTGGTTTTTTTTCCCTGTCAAAAAGGTGACCTTAAGTTTCTTCCACAGCTATCTGCTCATTATAACTTCCTTCCTGAAGATACTCTCTCTTACATTCAGACATTTCTTGGACTCTTTTCTGATATTAAACTTCCTTTGAAGTTAAACACATTACTTTATGTCCACAGAAAGAACACAAATGAGGTTTCAATATATAGTTGGGTACCTTTTTCTGTGCTGATCTGAGCACATTTCATGAAATATCATTTACATCTATACAGTTAAGACCTTACAGAGTTTCCTTGTGTAATTTAAACTTTCAACGTCCCTGTTAACAGCTTGCTTTCGTCACATAATTGATGCTTAGTATTCCATACCTATTTTTTTTTTTTTACAAGATTATCCAAGAGTTTAGTCCTTTCTAGAAGTATTACTCAACTCATGAAAGCTTGTAGTTAGTGACTTGTACCTATAAAAAAACCTTAATGCTAATAATGTCTATAATGTATGCACAATTTCATTGCCTAGAGATGTTAAGCTTGTGTTAGAGTTGAATTGCTCTAAACCAGACAAATTTCCTTCCTGGGCATGAGACATCAGGATCTATTAGACTCTTTGTCAGAGCAGCGCATTTATTCTCCTGATATGTTTGTCCCAAATAACTAAGTTATTTTAAACTGTTGTTATATGTGTTGCTCTCCTACTCTCTCCTTGTTATTGTAACTTGGACAGATTTATAGTTTTGGAGACTATCATCTCTGAACTACATGTTTTGCAATTCAGGCTTCTTTGTAATCCATACCCGTTGTTGTGTATATTTTAAATTGCCCATTTGTGCACAGTCCTCTCCTCCCTGCCACAATCTCATTGTATGATGCATGACTTCAGCAATTATTTTTTACTAAAACCAGCTAAAGACAAGACATCAGAATGTCTTTACAACTTCACTGTTTGTTTTCCTGTGTTTTGCCTGAACTACTCTGTCACCTGAGGTTAGAAACTAAAGTTTAGTCAAAATAAATTCAATTTCAACAAGTTTATATTTCTGTTTCACATCAGAATGCACTCATGTTCCCAACTTCCCTACTTTTTCATCATTTTTTTCCCCATCAGTTTCTCCTCACATTGTGTTTTGCGATGCCTGTAACCCAATATATAGATCAAATGCTTGTCAAGTTGTGTTACGTAAATCTAACAGTAAAGACAAGTTTCAGAAAAATTGCTGGAAGAAAGGAGAGACTGAATAGTTCTGGATACTGTCACCAAAAATTTTAGGTTCCTCATTTTGGTCAGAAGTTAGAAGGTTGAGTGTTGTAGCTTTTGGCTATTTCTACAGTAAAGTGTGTAAATTCCTCCTAAACACAAGCCTTGTACTATCACCTCCAGTCTGCTGCTTGTTTAGCAACCTTGTTAATATCAAACTAACTCTATGCTGGTGAAGAATTCATAGGCACAAAGTTCTAATCAGAAATTCTTAGTCTAGTCACTAATGCAACAGATTTTGGATCATCTCCAAATCTGTTCCCTACTAATTGCACTTCAGAGAACCTGGCTGAGCCTACTCTGAGGCTTCCAAAACAAGTCTAATCCATGCACTCTCTAGAAGCTTCTTGTAAACTAAATTGAATAGTTGCACAAATATATGTGTATACTGTGAAAATAAAAATTTTGGTACAAGAAGGGCAAAACATGCAGCAGTAGTCTTTGTTAGACTTTCCAGTCCCATCAAGGAGCATAAAGACTGAACACCTTCCCAAATGCAAACTCTGTTCAAGGTATGTGTTGAGGGGTGCCCAAAGGGATGGGAAGGAAGAGAAAAGAATAGCAACAGGTTGAACTCTCAGAGCATATGTAGCAATGTTAAAGTTACACCATCTCTAACATTCACCAGAAGCCATTTTGTGGGAAACAGTAGGATATTCACCAAATTGATGTCCTGACTGTTTATATGACATACCAACTCCAGTGACAGCATTCACTGACTTACAGACTTTGTAAGCATGGTTTAATAGTCAAGTGAGACCTGTTTTCCATTAATCAGTCTAATCCCAATTTGTATCCATTTATAAGTTTTGGCAACCCTGTTTGAAAAAAAAAAAACAACAAAACAAAACTACAAAACGAAACAGACTCCCGTGCTTCATTCTAGTAAAGTGTTTCCTGACACAGGCTGTGCATTATGAGTCACAAGAAGAAAAAAATTCTGATCAAATAACTTAAATTAGTGTTAATGCACATTGTACATCAACATAACTGATGTTAATGCATATGAGGTATGGATCATTTTTTCAATGCCATGGATTTCTTGTATAAGAAATCTGAAATATGTTATAGTGATTTACAGATCCTCAGTAAAGATAATTTTCTACCCTAAAGTGCTCTTATCTCAAATTGTTTTACTACTGTCTTTGTCAGTATGGAAAAGAAAGAAACCAATATTGACAGTCAGACTTATTAGCTCTCGTGATATGTTTTTTTTCCCCCTCAAACTCAACACTTTGCAGATCAGATGGTCATTTCAGTGCACTCCCCCGGGGAAGCACTAGGGGCCAGGAGAACTTATAGTTGAGAGCCAGGACTGGCAGGGTGCCCCACAGAGCAAGACAGGCGGCAGGTTTTTTCAGGACTCACACTGAACTCCAGGAATGAAACAAGGGATTAAAATTCAAAGGAATTACTAACTGAAGCCAGCTAAAATTTGGCTTAAATTGTGAAAGTGGCAAATTGGTTGAGTCCAGTTTAAGTCCTTGCACCTCTTTGTTGAAAGTCAAACCACCATAAAAATTTGTCCCAAAGGAACCATGACTTTAGAGACTGTAAAGAATGGTCCTTTCCCTTAGCAAATAGCAGAGGTCTGAATACATGCCCTCTGGGAACCATAGCTATCACAGGGAAAACTCATGTCATGCTCCCAGTTGAATAACACAACTGGTCATGTATAAACAAGCAGGAGTTCAGCATTCAGCTGTGTTTCTGCAAATCAGTCCTACCCTCTGCATGTATTGAGCCTGCTGGGAAAATCCATAAGCAAGTTCTGCTGACTTAGCAATAGGGGTGTTTCTTTACTTCATCTGGGAACAAATAGGTGAAAATGACAAAGATCTAAAATACAAGCTGATTTTATCCTCCTAGAACTGCTTAAACCAATCAGTCATAAGGAAAAGCTAATTCCTAGAACAATTTGGGAAAATTAAAAAAAAAAGAACTAAAAAAGTAAATTTTTCTTTCATCCCAATTCAGGTCAAAAATCATGATTTATAAACTGGTTTTCTTGTTCACTTTCTTCTTGGTTTGCAAAATCATCATCTGTACAAAAGGTAAAGGAAGGATGCACCTACCTTTCTGAAGTACTAGGTAGCCAGATATAGAAAAACAAGCAATAGAACTTACGTAATGAATTGGGACACATATTGGAATCAAGCAGTTATACTCAGTAGAGCAAAACAAAGAAAAAAAAAACCCAACCCCTAAACACAGCCAGTACCACAACCAACCCTGCAGGAAGAGATTCTTTCTATCAGAGCACTTTGGCTGTCATATGCTTATTAATAGCTAAAGGCCATACCACTTCCAACTAGGACCATTGCTGACACCCTGTATAAATTTAAAGTGGCTATAGGATCATACAACCTTTTTTCTTTCCAAGAAAAGTTAGCAATTAGCTAACTGCATTCCTACTGAACAGGCACATATCTTGCAACTATTTTCATAGTTTAAAGTGCTGCTACAAAAAACCCAAACCCCCTAACATGGAAATATATCTTTTCCTTGGTTGTCTTACAGCCAAAAAATATTCTCTGATCTTTGTTAGCTTTTCTGAAAACATGCTAGTTTTTTTCTTCCTTTGTTTCTGACAGCAAAGAAAAACAAGACAAAATTGGGTCAAAAATGAAATACATGTATTTAATAATAGGTGCAGATTTTCTTAAATACAAGGAAAAACTCTGCAGGCTTGGACTTTTTAAAGTGGTTTGGTCTGAATCATTTTGCAGGTATTTGAGTGTAAATGTGTGCAGGAAAAAAAAACAAACAAAAAACAAACAAAAAAATCTTAACACACAAACATACTGAAAAAAGCCACAGGTATTCCTAGAATGGGAAATGAAGAAATCCATTCCATAGTTATTGGAAAGAACTTTCAAGGTTTACCTTTTACCATTTCATAGAAGTTCACTTAGCAGTGAACAAGAAGTCCAAATCCCATTGCCAGGGTGCCAGAACAAGCAGACAGAGCAGCTGGACAGACTACTGCAAACCTAATTTTTGTAACATCAAGGTACACAAGTAGCAGAAACAATTCAGCAAGACTTTTGACTAAAATCCCGTTGGTGGGGGAAGGAAAGGGAGAAATAAAGCTTCATGGAGTAAATTCCAATCCTCCCTGTCCACAAAAGCCTCTTGGATTTTTCCATTGCAGTAGATAAACCATTTGTTTCTTATTATAAACCTAAAACTGTGGCTGATTGCAGTACATTAGTATTCAAAATACCACCAAGGAAAAGAACGCTTCATAACAGCATTAGATGTTTTTATAACAACGGTTTAATTATTTAGAGCTGTTATTACATGCCAAACGTACAAGACAGACAAAGATATAGACTACTGAAAGTTAGAATGCAATAGCAAGATTTTATCCTTGGATTCTCTTTTGCTTCGCTTTGTTGTATGGGTTGGCGATTTGGGGGCAGGGAGGCAGACAAGTAATATGCTTGTGCATAAGGATTAATACTTTATTGGAAGGCTGCCTCTAAACCTGTTAAAGCTTTTTATGTAGGAGGCTGGTTTTCTAGCCACTCTTCATTTGTACTGAACTTTTAATGAGTTTTTAGTCCGTTACAGTTTTGTTCTGGACTGAAAAGCAGAAAAACCCTTAAAGTCTGATTTTAAGACAAAGTACAGGAATTGTAGTTCATATGACTCCCCAGACACTGAAAGGTAATCGCTTACATCTCACTTCAGTACTGCATATTTACGTACTTGTATCCATAGTTGATGCAAGCCAAAGTATTAAAATTGGCTTTCATAGTTTTGGTCATTTAAATAAGAAACAAGCTCTCATTAACCCAAGTAGAATTAGATTTGACTTACTACTCATGAAAAAAAATAATTTTACAAGGACCAAAGTCAAAACCGTCACTTACAACTTGGAATACTCTAAACCCATAAGGAACTGAAGCAAATATTGATAATGCTGATACTGGCACATCCAAGTTTCAGACATTATAGGGACTGTGATGACTACAAAAACTTGCTATGAACTGGTTCAGGATCAAACAATAGTTCAGGTATAGCATCAAATTAGAAAAAACATATGTCTCCAATTATTTGAGAGATTAGCCTGTACTGAGGTTGTGTCATTGCTTACACATCTCTCAGTATCCAAACTATGGTGCACCTGAAGCTTTAAAGACTCATCTTGTTCCTGCATAATGTAGTTTTGTTACCTGAGGCAGACGGATATGCTTTTACAGTGCCATTGATCACATGCTTGGAAGGGGATAACCCTTCCAGACGGCCCTTGCACGGAGTACGACACCAAGCGTGTTTAGGCACCTAGAACACACACCATCTTAGCTCAAAACAGTCAGCTCAGAAGAGGTAATGTGGTCCTACACTGTAAGGTCACACAGAATAGGTTACAGGTTTTTTGATAGTAACAGACTGGAGAAAACGGTATGTGTTACTCCTCACCCTGCAGTGCAGGCTGACATGCTGTGCCTATATATGTACTGGCACAGAGCAGAAAGTGTATTTTTTTTTATGGGGTTGATCAGTACCTAGACAGATGAAAGAAAAAGCATAATAAGCTCCTGACAAAGGGAAAGCACAGCACTTGTCAGCGCTACCAATGGGCTAATGAAGGGTCAACCTTTGAAGATACCTTATCTTCTCAGCATCTCAAGGTATCCATCCTTGTTTCTGGAAGCCTTGCCTGGTATTTTGATGCCTAGTACTTTGCCCTTGTGCCCACCCACTCCTTTTCTCAATTTTATTCTCTCAAGCCAGAGATTCAGCAGATGTCCCTGCAAATTAAGAAGAAAGCATATATTTCTCCTTCCTGTTTGGGCTTTCTGCTGGCTAGGAAGCAATAACCTTCAAAAGGTGACTGTCAGCCAGGTTATTGGCAAACAACATCCTTGTAACTCCAAACAGCAAAGATAAAAGACAAGGGCAAGTACAACTCTGTTTTTTTCCTCCCAGTATAGCAACCTGCTTTTATTTTTATGCAATCACCATTATTTCCATTAGGGACATACTTTGAAAGGTCCTTCGCCATCAAAGATTAAAACTGACAAAGAGGGGTCAAAAATTGCTCCAGCCTATAATATTTGGAAATTTCAAGCCCAACTCCACCATTAGATGTTGATCACATCGTACAATAACACTGATATGACTATATTTTGCTATATTCAGTTGGGAAGCGCCAGTATTTTTCAAGTGCCATTTATTTATCTTCTTTTCTGTAATAGCATTCATCATTATTATTTCTTGACCCCCACTGCAGCTTCTGTCACTGTGAATATAGTTTCAGGGCCTCCCTGAAAAAAGGATTCCTATACAGTCACATGATTCCATTGCCTATAGGACAGACTGTACCAGTATGAATTTTCTTCTTTCTCCAAAAAGAATAAATTGGTTTTAGACAAACACAGTGACTGTTGTGACAGAAATAATGACCAGGGACCCAGCCATCATGCTAAATTGGGGGTGAAGATGATTGCAAGCATGACACTGCCTCTGCAGGT
>VYZV01002978.1:17580-37144 GCA_013401275.1 Pandion haliaetus | reverse complement strand
CAGGTGCTCCATGCTTTTAGGACCAGGCCTCTGCTCCCACATTGCAACCAAACAGGAGTCAAGCTTGACATTGTCTTAGGGGCATAGGTAAGCACTTCTGGTTTACACCAGATTTTTTTTTTAACACACCAGTTCCCTGGCAATTTTACATACATGCTAAATAAAACTATGTACTGAACTGTAAAACTCTGCTAGTCTTTGGGTTCCAAAAGCTCTTCAGTTACCCTTTCAGAAGAGTCCTTGACACCAGTAGTAGTTTAGATCTTTTTCAGGTCTTCGGATCATTTTCTTTCTGACATTTAGGGTTTGCAAATAAAAGATTTGAGATTTCTCCAGTATTTGTGTTACACTGTGAAGATTTTTTTTTTTTCGTCCTGGTTTTAGATCTTCTATTAACATAACACTTATTTCACTACTGCATTCATTCAGACATTAAAGAAAAAGCCCTTATTAACGCACCAGAATAATTGCTGGTATTTTGATAGACTTGTGAAAGCTTGTTAGTGACTAAATCTAAGCCAAAAAGCAGCACTAAAATTTGAAATATTGATAATGTGTAAGGCCTAAGTCCACAGTGTTGTCCTAGGCAAAAATACCGACACATACTCTGTCTTTTAAAGATAGTATATAAAATTACACAACTACACAGAATACAGAAAACAGACATTTAAAAAGAACACATATTTTGGGCTAGCATTTCAATTCAGATAGCCACAATGATCAATTAATTAAATGTAAATATTAACACCCAAAAAAATTAAGTGATGTTACACACAATGTTTATTGTGGTGGATTTCTCTTGTGACAGCAAAGTAACAGATTACAAGTTTTTCATCTTTTGGGAAAATAAAAGATTAAAGTAAGAGAAGAAACAGAAATGGAAGGGGCAGGATAGGATACAAATCAGAAATATTTCTTCCACCAAAATTGATTCCGTTAATGATTAACTCAACTCACACAGGTTTTTCAAGTGGAGTATTTGTACTAGTAACAGTGTCAAAACAGACCTGAAATCAAAGTCTTCTCTTTTTGTGTTTTCATTGGTGTTTTTTGCTCTATGTCCATGTATCATAACATTATCAATATTCAAATTAAAATTTGACGTTTTTCCCCAGGTACTGCAGATCTATTTGCAAAGGTAAGGTATTTAAATGATGAAATGTTAATTCTTCTCTCAACAGCCCTTTAGTAATTTAATTTTCTACAGGGCTGGTCTGAGTCTTGAGTAAGGCACTGCTCAAACTGAACTGAGGCAGATGACACTTTTTGAATGTCAAAACAGGGTAGAATTTTAGAAGTTGTGGGAAAACAATTGAGGATCAAGGCTTAACATTTTGTAGAGGTTTTTTTTAGGGATAAACACTGATTTTTCTCTCCATTTCCTCAATTACAAGTTTCATTGGAGGTAGCAGGATCTGAATTAAATTGTTTACCTATATTTGCTACTGCTTTCACTCTGCAGGTAGAATATGCATATTTATTATCTGGGTTGCATACAATTTGGGGGTGTTAGTTTCTCAACCCTAAATGCAACTTGGCAACAATGTGGAGAAAAAAGTTGGAAAGGTTAAAAAAAAAAAAAAAAAAAAGACTGGTCTTATGTGTCAACATCAGATGGCTCTTTTTCATTTCAAGGAGTTAACGTTACAGAAATCAGAGCTAAGCAGAACTAACCTTTAGCAAACAAAGTCAAGACTTCATGAGATTTCTATGAGTTATGTGAAACCAGATGATATATTAGACATTATATACAAGAATCTGCTTGCAAATACTGATCCTCCTTTCTACACTGAATGGTATCTTGAGAAAAAAGGCAAGCTTAATGTAAGCATGCTGGGGCAGAAATCAGCTTGGGCTCTAAGCTGATTCAATTCTGAACTGGTTTCTAAGACACCTGCCTAAGCGGTCTCTAACAGAAGGGACAGTTTTTGACATCATGGAACCCACTAAAAAGCCTGATTAGTAGTTGTTAACGTTTTCAGTAGTCCACTGAAATTAAACAATCCCCTTCAAAATGTTCTTGAATTACATTATTCCGATGAATAACTGTGCGGCTATCACCTCCCATCTGAGTCGGGCCCCTGCCATCAGGGAAGCTCAGGACCAGGACCCTGATCAAAGGCATTCCACCAGCTGCCACGGGACATTTCTTTCCTGCGGCTGTGCGATACGGAACAAGGGTTGCATCTCCATAAAACAAATACCTGCAGACTTGCAAACGCTCACAGATTTTACAGGCCCCATGCTACCAAATCAGCTTTTTGTTTTCCAACTAGAGATCTTCAACGGCGGTAACTTTTACCAATCTGTTTTCCTAGTGCTTCTTTTACAAGCAGCTGTGGTTGAAACATTCCTTCCACTCTCTTCTCCTCCCTCGCCCCCACTTCCTAAAGGAAATTCCATGGGATCACCTCTCCTCCAGCCCCACACTGCAAAAAAACCTCTCATCTCCTGGGGGATATGGAGCTTGTGCAATCGCTGGGTCCCTGCATCTGCGACCGCAATGCAGACAGAGACTTCCTCAGTGCATTTGTATTCAAGATTGCTTGTTTTTTAAGAGGGTGTGCTGATGGCAACTGCCGAATACTGTTAGGCTGAATGAAATAGTGAGTTCGAACAACTTCAATCTTTGCTTAATCACAAAATGGAAAAAGAAAATTAAAACTCTATTTGTTTTAAATACAAGGCATCTCAAGAGACTGTCTGCATCCAGAGGATAGGACTCTAGAAGACAACTTTTTTCACTTTTTTCTCAATTACAATTTCCCCAAAAAAAGATATGGCTCCTTAATGACATTCTACAAGAAAGCATTATTGTAAGGAAAAGGAAAAAAAAAAAAAAAAAAAATTAAAAAATACCCTGGAACTCCTCAGAGAGGATTTTAGCGTGGATTTAATTTGATCATGAATGTAAAGCTGTCTGAATTTTATTTCTGTCTAATTAAACTGCAAATATTAAGGGGAAGATAGAGAGTCTTCCTTCAACATCATGCCAGGCTAGACACTTCATAACATGACTGCTGAAAGCAGTTGCTAAAAAATAAAGGAAATTACTATTTAAACCAAACATCACATCTCCAGGCCAATCACAATTCCCATGGCATACCACACAAATGTCTCGCCACTGACTGTGGAAGTCAAGCCCTATCAAAAAGGAGCATTTCAGTTTCCATGTCAGGCATGCATCTCGCCAGTGCATCTGGCAAAAGGGACGTACAAAACAGAATACTATTTCTTCTCAGCTGTAGAAATGGGATACTCACTTTTGACAGCAACCTCTTAAAGGATCATCAGCAAAGACAGAAGCTAGCAGAGCCGGTTTACATACCACACTGGTATGCAATTCCTCCTCTGGCAGTTTGTGTAGCTGAGAAACTGGGTGCATCAGCTGGGCAGAACACAAGTGAGATTATCTAAATCCTGGTCCTGAGGTTACTGTGGGTGTTTCTCTGCAGTGCTGCACTGTGTTCCACATCAACCTGTGCCTGCACAGGCAACGCAGCACTGGCACAATCAGTTACTACATCAAGGGAACATACCTTCGCCATTCTTGGTGTTATGTTTGCCCTGAAGAGCAAAACCGGATGAAAAAGTGTAGTTAAGGGAAATCTACTGCAGTTTATACAAAACCCAAACCATGCTACAGTCCTTGAAGAAGGAATAAAGAAAAAGATGATGCTGGTGCCATACCATACACAGCTGAACATTACATATCACATACTGCTCAACTGCTAAGGAATGTACCTCCTCCTACAACCAAATGATATGCTGTAAACCTGGTGTTATTTATTCAGAGATGTATGCAATAATACCATTTAAAAAAATGCATATATAAACCTCTAAAAAAAATAATTTGTAGAGGACTTCTTTCCACCCTAAAAAGTAAGAACAATAGAGAGGCTCCTGCTCCAATATAATCAGCATTAATACTGATCTCAAAGGGAACAATTTCAGAGACACTGATGTATCACACTTAATTATATGACATGAAATCATATTCCACATAATTATGAATGCAGTATTTCACTGCAGCTGACAAACCATGAAAGAAAAATGCAATAAAAATGGAGAATAAAGGAGAAAGGAATGAAGAGAAAATACTTTAAAAAAACTGGAGAAGTTACCTTTGAAATCTTCCGTTCCACTTTCCCTTACCCACACCATCTATCTAAAGGGGTTGTATTCATGTGCTACAGACATTTCCTTAGACTGAACTAAGTAGCAGTGACCTGCCCAGACCTTCCCCCAAAGAGTTAAATGCAAAAGACAGTCAGACTATTTCCTAAAGTCCAGACATGTCCTTTTTCTAATGAGATATGCTGAGTAAAATTAGCAGATTTCTTGCTCTTAACTGATTGCAGTGATGACAGCTCCCTGCCACAGTAAATGTTTGAGCTCCAGTTCACCACTTCTCAGTCTGGAGTGTGTTTGAGGGGGATGGGAAATGGCAGCATGGGGAGAGGTCACATTTACATGGCAAGCAAAGAACATGGAAACATTAATATGCTAATGGCTGTCACATGACTTAAGAAAAATATGCTTTATTAGGAGTGGGGAATTTTTGAAACAACTTGTGGGTGCTCTTACTTCAAAACAGGGAAACATTAGAGTATGCAACTATAAAAAAAAAAAAAAAAAATTAAAGTTCCCATGCTGTGGAAACAAAGCTGTATAGCACGTCTGGCTCAAATGTTTCAAAATGACCATTAGCCTGCCGTTTGTTTTAGCTATGCCTGTGTTCATGATGCCAAATATTTAGGAAGGAGTCCTCAAAATACTCTCTCAACAAGATATGTGACTTCCCAATGCACACAAGCAAAAGTTAGCTGCTGCAATGTTCTGGTTTTGTGTTCTGACCATCCTGGCGCAGAACAATGGTCTGTCGTGGTAATTGTATCACTAACTTTGTTACCTTAAACCAGCTGCTTTCCTAATTGTAATCTCATTAAAAACCCGCATTATAACCATACAGTGATAATTTAAGGGGGATGGCCTAAGTGAAACTGTCCAGAGCAAAAACAGATTTCAAAAAGATCATATAGACTACAAACAGCTTGATACAAGCAGCACAGTCTGAGCAAACAGCCTGGAAGGGAGCACACCAAGGGGTGGGCTGGCATGATGATTTATGCCGAACTGAATGGGGTAGACCTGGGTTAAGCCTCAAAGTTTGAGATCTCACCCTGGGACTGGGGATTGTCAGGAGGTTGAGAGGTCTGCTGCATGATCCTCATTTAATGATGTAAATGGCACAAAAGGCGGTCTCTGAAGAAATTCAGTGTTACAGAGATGCCATGCTGCAGGCTAGCAAGTAAATCATACGCATGATGATGGAAAGCACAGGGTGTTGGAACCATGTGGCTTGGGCATAAAGGTCATCTGCAGCGAAGCACAGCACTTAGTGAGAGTCTGGAAAGCACCTAAAAAACATGTCAAAGCAAGTTACAAACTCCTGGCTGAATCTCCTAAGACCCAATCACCAAAGTCCCTAATCACATAAGCAATCTCAACAATTTCAGTGAATAACTGGAATGGATTTAATCTTGCATCTTCAGATCCAGATATTAAATAAGCTACAAGAAATGACTAACAGTCACCGAATAAGAAAGTACAATTAAAGCATAAAAAAAATGTATTCATAAACCCAACACAACAGCTGAAGGAGGTACATCAAGCAAGTATTGTTAGCCACACCATGGGAAGGGAGTACAATTAGGCATGGCTGAGGCTACCACTGCTCCAACAACCCTGTAAAACCAGCTCTTTGTGGCAGAGCTTTGCTCAGTACAGCAGAGCTCATGCAATGGCACTACATGGTTTGGGAAAAGAAACTGCACAGCGGAGTCACACAGCCTCCTGCAGGCTTCCCCAAACTGTACTCATTGGCTTCTTACTCTACTTTCTCCTTTCCTCTGCTCTTGTCCTTCTATTTAGCTGATCGCTCCTGTTCAGCCTTCCACAGAAACGATAGTATCTGTGGGCCATTGCATCAATCACTTTGCCTACCCGTACATACCTGATGGAAAGCTCTTATGGCCAGGATTGACTCACGTGGTGCCCCCCCGACACTCCAGGCTCTGCTTCTGGGTCGGCTGTTACGACATCCTTGCGACAAACATAATACCTACCTTATTCTTCCCCACACTTCTGCCTCTGGCACAACTGATATGAAGAAATTTGTTTTCCCAATGCAGAACTGGAGTAGCAGGCTTGAATTTGAACTATTTAGAAACGTGGCAGCTTCATTTCCCACACAAAAGCCAATAATACTGCTGAAAATAGCTGTACTCCCAAGTAAGCCTTCACAACAAAATTGTAATATGCTCTTTTCATCTTGGAAAAGAGGAGAAAGCATCACCTAATAGAAAACTAGAAAGAACCAAGCAGATGAAGGTGGAGAGCAGATTTGTAGAGACTTATAATGGCAAATTGTGCTCTTGCCAGGAAAGTACTTTTCCACAAAACCGGTCAACATTTGCTAACTGTGTTCGTAAATACTGCACAGCTGTGCTACAACAGGAAAGCAAGCCCAACACTTGTATAATTTGATAAGACGTTTCTCCAGCGATTCACCAAAAATAATTAATCAAAATAAAAACATGGCAAAAATTAGCACTGCTAGCTGTCATGAGCAAGAGCTAAAGCAAACATATTGACTAAAGCAAGTCAAAGACACAAGAACTCTGCAGATTCTTCTACCTTGTATTCTGAGGGATTATATTGAAAGCCATATTTCTCTACAACAACGATCACTGAAAATAACTTTTCAATACAGTGTATATGACACAAGTCCATGATGATCAGAAGGAAAATCTGTGCAGAAGGGATGTTTTTGGCATTTATAGTGACAATGATGTTTTTCAACCATTATTTCCTCAACCCACAGGTGGTTTTCTGTCTTCTCTGACAATAGCCAAAAGATATAAAACAAAAGCCAGTGACCTTTTTCTCTACATCCACTGAAAACTGGTTATTGCCAGCTAGCAAGAGCATTTCTACAATATGCAGAGCAGCCATTCTATACATTCTTAGCATCAAGCCCTCCGGCAGACACCCTCTTAGGGCAGCAAGATCCACTCTATACGGGGAAAAGGAGCTAAAATTACTCTAAAGCCTACCAGTAAAATCTTAGGCATTTGGAAAGAGCTAATGAAAATATTTCAGAGATCTGGAGTAAACAGCAGTTTCTTCATTGACTTGTATGGGTCCAAGATTCTATTCTCCATTTATTTTGTATCGTCTCAGCTTAAACAATGAACATGACACATTCACTTTCAAGAATATCTTGCCCTCTGCATCCTAGACGTTTAGGCAGATTTGTAGAAAGGAAACATTTTGCATCTCAAACTTTCCATAGTGTATGAAAGTGGATTATTGAGCTTTTGTGAACAAGGAGAGAGTGCTGTCATTTCTATCTTACTGCAGCATCAAGTTAGTTACTAAGGGGCTACGTTGGCAGAGAAGCCTAAGGCTCTTAATAGATTACCCAGATTTTTGAAAGATGTTCCAAACCTAAAATTTCTGGACATCTCACTTGGTTCCTCAGCAGAAAGGGAGAATTTTGAGACAGGGCCTCCCTTCCTCTCAAGTAAGACGTTTAGGAGAGAAGTATCTCACAGGAAGAAATGCCACAACCTTCCAAGTCTGTAAATTCATGTCAGAACTGATTTAATAACTTCATGGCTACAGTTCTTGCCTTTTCTTTATTTGCAAAATTCATGCTGTTCCAACTACAATTATATATTGAACAGCAACAACAACAAAATCAGAATCTTTGGCTATCCAAGAGGAAAAGGACCAGTTACAGCAAAATATTGAACATATTTTTTTCTACGATGTTCATGCATTAATTACATCTAAGACTGTGCAAACCAAAATGTCTTCAGAAAGAGATTAAGGAGCTATAGTAACCACTGCACAAATAGAAGTTACTGGGCAGCTCCAGTGCAAAATAACCTCACAACTCTGTCCTAATATAACATGAGTGCGCAGGCCAAGGTTTCTTCATCAGTTCAAAAGACAAAAATGGTAAGGAAAAATCCAAAAATAAAACATGCATTTGCAACTAAAATTCAAGTGACAAGAGGTCATTGTTGCACGGAGAGCTGTAAAAATGTTTTGTTTATCAATGAATCTTTTCACAGATTGATAATCTTTTTCTCTTTTCTGTAAAACACATGGATTTCATTTGCTGTTGGGAAAATGACCAAATGGAAAATTTTTTTCTTTAAAGACCTGAGAGCAAGTTGTTTTTATTATAATACTAAGATGACNAAAAAAAAAAAAAAAAAATTAAAGTTCTTCTCTATAAATTAGATTTTTTGCAATATTCAAAACCAAAAGGCACCTCATATAAGCTGGGATCCAAGACTTACAGGTTTTCCTAGCTATTTTGCTAACTGGTGTTGTGATCTTGGGTATGTATTTTTGTATATTCCTAGTTACTTATCTGCTAAACTGAACATAAAATTACTTTGAGAATCTCAGACAGTAGTGTTATATAAAAATCTTAATGATTCTTCATTCATTCAAGAGAGATTTGGGTGTTTTCTTACAAGTAGTATTGAAAATTTAGCTAAGTACTTTTGATTTCAAAATAATCCAGAAAGTACACTATGAATTTTGGAAGTACTAAGAATTTTTAAAATTCAGTAAAACATTTAAGAAAGGCAATTTTAAACAGTGTATAAACAACATAATTGCACGGTGTCTTGACATCTGACCCACATCTGAAAGTAACTGAAAGGCAAGTGCTGCTGTAAAACTTAAAACACAAAACCAAAAAAGTCTCATATTAACACCATTGCCTGAAAACCTTCTGCTAAGCTAAGTCTACCCAGAACTCCAGTGACTAGAGGATTCTTATGTGGATTGACTATTTCTAATCATAAATATAATTGTGCAGTAATGTACAGCAAACATAAATTAGTCTGGAACTAGGACAAGCATTCAAATGCAAACTGTAATTTACAGTGATGCAGAAAATTACTTGAGGAGTTTGGATCAACAGATTATCTTAGTGAACAGAGAAGACCCTCTGTTGCAGGTTCTTAATAGCAAGTTTCACATTCGGGTGTTAATTTTCATTTATCTGTGAATTTAACAGCATCAGGCAGCAGTATGGGTGATCATAGTTTTTACTAAAGCAATGGGTTGCTTCTGTTCACCACTGTATTTCAACTTTCTTTGCTTCTCCAAAGTGCCAAACACATTCTTTTCCCTCTGATTGCCAGGGAAGTTGAAACCCGCCATTGTACTACAGTACAAGGATTTTTATTTAAAAATCTGGTTGTCTTCCCCCATAATCCAAACACTCAGTTTGTATACCTACTATAAGCTTTTAAGGTATGACATTATAATTCATATTTAAGCATAGTACTTACGGTTGGCATAATTTTACCAGGTCCTGATCAGTGGTGTTTGGAGGCAGTGCTCTGATGTAAAGGTTTGTTTTACTTAATTGATCCCATCCCGAGTTGCTGCTGCTACTACTGTTGTTATTACTGCTGGTGGTGCTGGGACTAGGAGGAGCCATTGGGTGGGCTGGTACAATGGACTGCTGCAAAGGAAAAAGCATGTTAGAGTAAACTATAGATAGTAATCGCAGCATGCGTGTTAGCTCAGTTGACAGTAGCCTGTTTACCATTTGGAGCACTGTGTTAAAACCTGTACGCAATTACTTATGTATTTTAAATACATCTGCTTTGACACCACATTTGGGACAGGATTCACAGGCACATTCTAATATACCCAACCGCCATCTGAAGCACACTCAATGCATGACACAGGCTCAAATTGTATCTAACCTCTGCTGAATATTACTCATAGGATTTTATCACTCTTCATTGTGGCATCAGATGTGAAAATGAAATATGAGATATTTATCCGCTAGGTTCCAGGAGGTATAAACTAAGTTTACATCACTATGACTATTTCATGTCATAAATGAATTACTGCGGCAGAAATTAAGACTATGCTGTTTCCTTAACCTATCCAGAAATATAAAAATAATTAGAAGCCTCTTCTGGCTTTTAGTACTTCACACAATACTGCTATTGGTTTTTTAAAGATAGAGAGGGAACACAGACAGCTTAAGGACCAGAATTTAAATTAACTGTGAGCCTCAGCAGAACTTTCATACTGCCACTGATCTCAGTATTTGTGGATTATTTCAAGAGCGTCAAGAAAAAGATTTCGTATAATGGTAAAAAATTCCAAGTTTCAAAAGCAGATAAGCACATAAGCACTTCTACCTAGTCCTCAAGCTATCTAACGCTATTGTTCTTAAAATCTGACCCTAACGGAACATAAAAACATGCTACAGAAAATGTGTAGTAGAGCTGTCAATCATTTGCAGTAAGAACAGTATAGCAGGATACTGTACAGCAAGTATTACGAACAGGTCTGTGGTGTTGTAAGAGAGGAATATACACAACAAATATACTAGAGAACTAAAGTTGCCAGTACAAGCCTTGTGACTACAAGGTTTTCACCGACAAAAAGGACTGGTGGCATGTAGCCCCCCTTTCCTGCAAAAGCCTGAGCCTCCATGGCTCAAGAAGCTCATAGTGAAGAACCACACCGTGAACTGCAGAGGAAAGGCTTGGTAAGGCGCGGGGGGAATATAAAGTGAGATGTCAGCATAGAGTCACTTGTGTCACTTGTTCCCGCCCCAGTGACACCCTTTTCTTTGGAATAGTACGAAGAGTTATGCAGCCACAGTTTGAACCAAAAAAATTTTTCTCCCTGATCTGGTTCACCACATGTGGTTTTGTGCTACACAAAAGCTTTGGCTGTCACAAAGCAGGGAACAGGAATGTGTAGGCAGAGAGAAGGAGATTACAGTTTACCTCAGTTTAAAGCATCCATGAGCCTTAATACACAAGAAAAGTAAAATCATTTTCGAGATAACCTTGGGAAATTGGAATGAAATTGTGAGTGGGAGAAAAGTACAAAGGCATGCCTTATATCAGATACTTTATAATAATTATGTGTTTCTTTTTTGTGTTTCCCTGTGAAGGTTGTGAAATCTTCCAATTCAGCATATTACAAAGTTTATTAGGCAGCAATAATAGCCTGGAACAGCAAACTGCAACACTCACTATAAAAATCAACATTGATATGTAGAAACATTTTTGCTGCCTAATTTAATTGAACTGAAAAATTACCAAAAAGAATGACATATACTCCTGATCATTTAACATTTCAAAAGAAATACAAAAAAGTATCAGTATTTCATTACCATAGGGCTGGGGGGTTTGTTTGTTTGTTTTTAAATAAAGAATTTTAGAAACATCAAATCTCTTCCAAAATATTTATACTTGGAGTTGAAGCGCTGATCTAGAATTTCTTCCAGGCATGATTTAAAATGGGAAAAAGATTAAGCCCTCCCTCCAAGTTTGTAATGGAAACATTGACTGATTTTAACTATGGCAGTGCAAGTTGGGCTGTCAGACATTCTACTTCCAGTAACGCCAGGCAATTATTTTTAGGGTTACAAGCAATGCAGAATGACAGAGCAACTAGTTTCAAAACATTTTCATAAAAAACTGAACAAACTTAGTCTGGCACGGTGCTTTTCTCTTCAAAAAGCCTTCAGCGGAGTTCTCAAAACGCACACAGTGATCAAATGCACAACTCCTCTGTTCAAGGTTTTGAAACGCGTGCTTCCCTCATGCATGCAGGCACAGCTGCCATAAAAGTCAACATACACGTACCAGTGCTCTTCTTAACTGGCAATTACTATTGGAGACTAAGAGCCTCTATTCTGTTTTTCAGAATCTTTGGTTTGGTTTTGCTTTTTTTACTTCTTACAATGTTTTTCCCTTAAAATCCTTGGTTTTCTATGTTATGAAGAACTGGAGCTTTGTAAAATCTTGTCACCAGCTGGCTGAAGACAGGAGAGGGAAGAGCGTGCGTGCGCGCGCAGGCAGAAATCCTAACACTGTCTTCCTGTAAAACATAAACACTCCATTCTGAGAAATTTAAACTTTTATTTAAACACGAATGTGCTCTAGTGCTAGTGGTCACATCCAAATATGATGAGAATGTAAATGTGATTCCAGTTGTCTTCCTAAGTTTACAGGCAAAAGGTTTTTCACTGCTTCCACGGGAACTCATACCTTTACCAGCCTTAAAAGCTTTACAAAACACAGATGCTGGGCATACTGCAGCTCTCAAACCCTGCAACCCAATGACACACAGACAACTATTAAAGGGCCAGTGACATCTTAAAGCCATACAACTTAAACACATTTTTTATATTAAAACTTAATTTTAAAATCTGAATCACTCTTTCCGCTCTGTTCCTCATCGATGACTACTAGTAAAAACTAAATTATAGAGGTCTTTCTTTTGTTCAAAGGGGCTTTTCTTTTCCAGTTGCAACTGCTGCGCCAGGCTCATCGGCGGTGCAGAGCCCTGCTGCTGTAGCTGTGCTGGCAGAGCCTCCTACGCTGACAGCGCATGCCAAGAGAGGAGTTTTTCTGCTGGCGCAGTTGCATCACCTCCCCAAACAACATAAGCTAAGCTGATAAAAGTTCTCTTCTGCCGGCACAGCTGCATCCATGCCTGGGGTTTCGCCAATGTATTGATGTCAGCGAGGATGTATGACTTTCTTCCACACCCCTGGATGACAGAGTGCTCGCTGGCAAGAGGTTCTGCAGTGGAGACCTAGGGTTGTTTGTTTAGAAACAGCTTTCATGAACATGAACTGAAAGCTTTTTATAAAACCTGAAATCAATTTTTGAAAAGTTTTGTTTTACAAACTGTAGTCTCTGCTGCAAATTCATATCAAAAGCTGTTCTTAAGATTTTCTCATATGGGCTTCACAACAGTTTGCAATAAAGTAACCTACATAAAAACATATTCATTAATTTTTCTTTTTAATCATTGCATCTTAAATTAAAACACTGAACACAAGTAGGGGAGGAATAAATCTAAGTAACAGACCATTATTTCTTGTGACAATATTCCTGTTCACAAGAAGTATCATTGTCACACTGGTTTACCACCTCCTTGTTAGTCTTCACTCCCAAAGGTAATTAGCAATTGCTCTTTCTCCAATGCAGTCTCTTTCCTGTCATCTTCACCACATATCTAAGCAAAAAAGGCCAGTGACAGAATAATCATCCCATATGCTCTATGATCACCTCATCCCATTCTGGAGCCAGCTGTGAGGAACTCCCAACACTTTTGCCTGATCTCCAAGAGACCTTCCCTCCAGCCTTCGACAGCCCGACTGCAGCAGTGAGAAAACCACAGGTACTCGTTAGGAAAAGGAAAAGCTCAGTGATGGAACAGCCCCCATGGAGTGCCTTAAACCAAGGAAAATTGCCTGCCTGCATTTTCTTCTCAATATAAAACCCAAACAGGAATAATCACAAGTGTTGAAAAACAACTGGAGAATATACTCATCTTTATATGAACCATTCCTGTCTTTCTTGTAAACCACTCTATGCTTAAGGACTGGAAATGAGTCAGAGCAGGATTTTGCCTGCCAAGGAGAAGAATCTCATCAGTGTCAACAGGAAAAAAAAAACACACAAAAAAACCCACCCAACCAAAACAAAACGGAACAACCCTGAGAAATTCCTTTGACCTGGGAGTTGAGAGATACTGATGCTTGCTGCCTTCAGACTACAAAAGTCCAAGGAAACTCCAACAAGCAGATGATAACTTGGATAATGACTGTCCTAAAACAGAGCTTGATTATTATGGTAGCAATCCATTTAAGTCTCTAACTTTGTGTTATAAAAGCATGTCTATGAAGTTATATAACATGCTAGCATTTAATTATGAGTTCCTTCACTCAGCTAAAATTCCTGATGGGAAAAGTACCGTGACTTTTAACAACAGAGTTAGTTCTCACACATCTACTCTAAATTCAAACCATAAATTACAGCATACATTAACTATCTGATTTAGCCTGAACTGCTACTTGGATCACTCATAGTTTCAAAATCTTGTCACTGGTGTTTGCCTACCTTTGTTCAGGTGATTAAGCTTCAAGTACCTGCTCACCCTGCCTGACTTTGCCTAACCTCCCCGATTTCACTAAACAGCATTTTGAAACAGCACCTTTAGTAACTGGCATTGATACAAAAATTACCATACATTTTTGTGGATGTGTGCAACACTGATAAAAAGTATTAAATTACATGAATCTGGAAAATCTCTGGATTACATTAGGGGTTGATTTTTAATTTATTTATTAATCTACTTAACACGAGCTTTATATGTACAATGAAAGTTAAAACTCAGGAAAATAGATGCCACGTCTAGTGAAGCAAGACACTGCCGCACTTAGTGCACAACTTGGGAAATAAGAAGTTATTTGGAATAAAATCATGTCCCGAACAGAAAGAACTCCAAATGTTTAACAGAAATGACTGTTCACTGATGAAGACGGTTGCTTTATCACCTTCCTTTAGATGAGGAAACATTAAACCTTGATCACTTAGTGTAAGCCTGCAAACTGACAGCTGTAGCAAGGATGCCATTTTGAGTGTCCTGCACTGTTCTATTTCATGGCTTCCATCATCATGTTTGAAATGTTATGGCAAGCAACACTGAATTTCTGGAGGCCTCTCCAAGTCCAATTCTCAGTGGCCATGAGTCAACCAGTAGAAAGAGAAAGATCTGCCACTGTTGTATTCACATCTCCTGCCTTAGGGTAGGTTCTCCAACTGTTGTTCTTCAGTCTGTCAGCACTTGTCACAGGAAGATTCAGCAAGTCAGCTGCTTTCTAAGCATTTTCAGGATGGTACCAGTATAAAGTGTAGAGAGCATCTCAGAAGCTGGGTCCTCCAGACTCCTGCTGAAAATCTCCTCAGGAGGAAAAAACCCTGAGGCCTGCCCCCTTTTTCTCCTTTAAATTACCAACCTGAACTTCTCTTTGCACAGGTAAAGAACATGGTCTCACAGTGACACTGCAAGAGTCAACAGGACTATTCCAGCAAGGGCTGTTTTACCGCACAAGGCTGAGACCATGGATATCATATCTCATGTTCACACAGAGCTATTTGCACACCCAGGATGCAAGCTTATTCCATCTTCCTTTAGATAGTGAAGATGGGTTGTGGTGCTCCAGCCATATGGAACAGAAACAGCTAGGTGCTGGGAAGAGGCAGGACCCCACGGGTGGAGGCTGGCATCAAGCAGGGACTCTCGCTATTACAAAATATCACAGACAGCCCAGGAGCACCTTGAGATCCAGCCCTAGGTTTCTCCCTAAAAGCTCTCTAAACCTTCCATGTCTTGGCATGGAAGAACTATGCCCAAAATACTACAGCTAGCATTACGATAATGATGGACGGCAATTAAAGAGGTTGAAAAATCAAATACTCAAAGAAAAAAAAACAAAACTCAAAAAAACAAAATCACACAGAACAGGGGGGGGAAAAAAAAAAAAAGCCCCTCAGCTTTAATTTTATTACTTAACACAAGTTTTAAGAGGAGCATTGCAAGATAAAAATAGAGGGTTATGCCCTTTTTCTTGCCTGTATGCTACAGCCAAGTCCTATGAAAACTATTTTTCTAAATACCAATGACAGTCTTTGCCATACTAAAAGGAAATAAAAGGAAACAAAACATAGATGGGTATCTTCACATATCTATGTAAGTAAAAAAAAAAAAAGTTCTTTTCACTTTGACTTCTTTTTTTCATTGTCTTTTTTCTCAAGTCCATTGTGTTTTAACTAATTTGAACCATCTTGCCAGTAAGAATGAGAAACATTTCCAGCAAAATCCAGGAAAGCAGTCAATACACCTTTTTTCTGAGCCATTTAAGAAGCCCTTCCTCAAAATACGGAAATGCAGGAGTGAGTAGGTGCTTTTTTCATCTTCCTTTTTAAAAGATCTTCATGAAGAGTGGCTCTATCAGCAATGAAACAAGACAAAGTCTATCATCACAAACCCTTAGTCACAGCTCAAATGCTTCTAACAATTTTACCCCTAGACTATTCTGATTATAACAAAGGCTCTCTCCCCACTGACAGCTATTCCGCTTCCTTTTCCTCAGGATGGTGAGAGGACAAACTACCCTTCACAGCTACATAGCAGGACTAAACTCATTCTCACCGGAAAGCAACAATTATTAACAACAAAAAGTACAGAAGTAAACCATTCCAGCTTGTTACAAAATGTCACATTCCCGTATTTTTTACAGGAGATGGAAGAAATATTAAATTATACATACTAAACTTTAATGCAACAGCAATCTTCCGCTAGTAATGAAACAAAGCTCTAAATGTATGTATTTCTTTGTTACAAAGACACTTGAAAAAGTGGGAGCATAATCCTGGCCACATTGAAGTACATGACAAAATCCACACTGATGCTACTGAACAGTTTTTTCTCCAAGAATAGGGGTTTTTTTTCATCATTGTTATTATTACTAAAAAAAGGAGATCTCTAACTCGAAGATGGCAGGAGAGACTGCAACAACAGAGCAAGCAATGGATGCAGGAAGCTCCTCCTGATTCAGGTAGTTCTTCTAAAGTTTCAGTGATAATGAAAAAGCATCAAAGTTCCCAGGAGCTTCCCTACGCCACTGACTTTATCCCATCATGGATTTTTAAGTGTTCCACTGACTGACTCCCCTAGTCCAGAGACAAATAAAAAGGTGCTGGATACATGAAACTAGCCACACCACACCACAAAAAGTGTCACAAAAGAGATAGACAAGAGTGCTGAACTGGGCTATGTCCAGTTGCAGATGCTATCAACCCTTCTCCCTTACACTTGCCCATCATGAATCACAGCATCCTCTTCCCTCTCAGTTTTATATCTGGATTCCCTGGACAATCCTCTGAAACAATACATCAGTACCATTCCCTAGCCATGACAGAATTATAGAGACATCTAAAGCACAATATTCGAGTTTTAGTTTCTGAAATTTGAACAGGCTGCAGCAATCCAACAACTAGTCTAAGTTAAAAGAATATAAAAAGAAAGTCAAGGTGCTGAAGTACCTGAAGAAAGAGCCCTTGGTACTAAGATCTACCGGACAAAAAAGCATGGACATGTTTTTGTGGTTAGCCCTTCATTTAGCAATAGACACAAAAGAACTCACTGCCAACTTCCTTCTTGACTCTAGTAAACACACAGACCTATTTCCTTCAGTGAAACCAACCAAGGCTTTTGCTCAGGATCCA
This sequence comes from Pandion haliaetus, assembly GCA_013401275.1. Taxonomy (NCBI): domain Eukaryota; kingdom Metazoa; phylum Chordata; class Aves; order Accipitriformes; family Pandionidae; genus Pandion; species Pandion haliaetus. The sequence goes on along the minus strand of VYZV01002978.1, from coordinate 19,988 downwards.
GAGAGAAAATGGTACTGAATCCCTAAACTATGTTAAAGTTTTTGTTCCAGTCCGAGGATTCAAATTACAATTAGAAGAAAACACATCCATTTCCAGAGGCTTAACTCACATACTAATGGGTTTATGCAAGCCTGTGAAAGGTAGGAAGTCCAGCACATGACACTGAATACAAATAATAATTCCTCCCTTGCATTACACATCTGTTGGTACACGTTAATAGTAGGGTATAAAATCTTACAATGTTCTCCAGAACAGGAAACATCCAAGCTATCATTGGTAGGAGAAATGCTTCAACTGAAACAGCAATTAATTTAGAAACTCCTGTGTCATGCAGTAGGTAAGACTAGACCAGCAATGGCCACACAGAGCTGGCAAATCACATATAGCTCACAAGCACTTCAATGGCAGCTCAGAAGACAATACTTACGGACTCTAAGCCAAAATACTCAATAAGCTTTTTGTGTCTCAGGTTGTGTGATGGGAGAGGGGCCACACTGGGTCATATGCTAGCAGGAAGGTCCTACATAGTGGCATGGGCCATATTTCCAGTAGAGTCCATGAAATGCCAGCGATAAGCACATGGAAGGTTTCTTAGAGCATTGAAGGCAGCAGCTATGAGGTTTAAGGGGAAAAGTGCAGAAATGTAGCATTTGCATATGCCTCTCAGACAATGACTATTTCGGTGCTCAGAGCATTAAGAGGTTCAGAGATGCCTAAACTAGAATGTCACAGTGGTCCCTTCTCACTGTATATAGGACTCTTCTTAAGCATTCATTAAACAGAAAGCTCCNCAAGTACTCAGGCAATTGTTCTTCTTCATGAAAGTTGTCGAATTCCCAGGACACAAAAAAACTATCCAGCCAAACTGCAGCTAGCACATATAGAATTCCCATAAATAGTTTCACTTCTCTGTCAGCCATCAAATGTCTTGCAATTTTTTTTTTTTTTTTTTTTTTTAGGGGGAGGGGAAGAACCAGGGAATTTCACAGCAGTCAGCCCAACTTCAATTCCCAGAAATATTCTGGAACAATTTGTTGAACAATCAGCTTACAAGAATCTAGAAGATAACAAAATGATAAACAAAACAGACAGAATAGATGTCAAAAACAGATCACATTAAAACAACCTAATTTTTTTCAGTGCTAGTGCAACCAGCTTAGTGGATAGGGCAGAAGCAGTGAATATCTAGAGATCTTGACTGAGACTCCTGACACCGTCCCACGTGACATTGTCATCAGCAAAATAAGGAAATACTGCCTAGATCAGCAGTTCCCTTTCTAAGGGGAAAGCAGAAAGCGAGATGTGGACTGGAGTGGTGCACAAGCTAATAAACTTATTAGCTTCTCAGCATGCACTGTCATGGGAGGGGAGGAAGCAGAGCAAAAGGCACACTGAAAGGCATCATTGATCCTATCACTTCCTCCTCTTCCCCAGTCCTCAAATTCATGGTCCTTCTGAACCTTTTTGTTTTTAACCACTGCTTAGCAAGTGAAGTTACCCTAAACAAGCTGAAGATCAGAAGGTGCACTAATATTTCAAAGTAGAAAATACTGTTCCGGTTAGGATAATACAAAGTTCCTACAGTTATTTTTTTTTTTTTTAGAAAGAAAAATTTAGAACAATCAGACATCTCCCATAATAAGAAATGCAAAGGAAAAATGGCAATTATTTTTTCTTATTCATGGAATCTGGAAACAAGTGTACTGCGATCTGAAAATAAATAGTATTATCCTCTTACTGCATTTATAGTGTAATGGGAAGAATTAACATACTAAAAGCAGCACCACCAGGTGGGACTTAAGTGTATGGAAAATGAAAGACCTGGATTTATCCTGGGTATTTTTTGGGTCCCTTGTAGGAAAGTAAGAGACAGCAGGTAACCATTTCTTTAAGTGAATCCTGCAAAACTAAGGTCTGGCAGTGAGACTTTCCTGTATCACACAAGGCAGTTACTTCTGTTCAGAGGACAGACTCTTCTACTAGAAGAATGCAGATCTCCAGCTCAACTGCTGTTTTGTTCACCTTTTTTGTCCTTACCTGTTGTGAACTTTTATCTCCGGTGCCAACAAATGGGGCTACAGACAATATTCAATGTGATCGAAAACTTACTGTTTTCAAGTACTTCTATTTATGATGATAAAATGCATATTTTTATGGGCTTAGGTAATTAAGTTTTTAATTTCATAAAGTAGTAAATATGCAACGTTCATGATGCTCTTTTCTTAACAAGTAAGAATACCATCCATCATTGTATTTTGGTGGTTAGTCCAGCTAAGTCTATGTATCTTATAAAGCTGTTGCTGATGAGTCTAAGTACCATGTTAAAAAACAGCACAGTACAGACATGTAGATACCTTGGCTTATGCAGAGAACTTCTTGAATGTCTGTGTAACAAAGACTGGCAAGTA
>VYZV01002978.1:310-14306 GCA_013401275.1 Pandion haliaetus | reverse complement strand
TTACAATCAGTTTAGCATGACAAAAGCAGCGATGTTTAACTCCTGGGAAAGACAGAAACAAGAACAGCTCATCCAGCTGATGAAGAGTTCACACCGATACCAAACAACTTACCCTGCAGCTGCTATTACTACAGAAAATGCTGCTAAGATGGTACAGACAACTGAAGACGGCCCCAGCTGATCAGGAAACGCTAGTAGCAGAAAATGTAGCTTGACGGGCACCAAGAAACTATGAATGCTTCTCTGATTTGTTAGCACCACCCTGCCCCTTTGCCCTTAAAAAGCGTGCGCTTGTGAGTATACACAGACAGCATCACCCACTTTCTACCTTTTCCTCCACAAGCTTTTACGACCTGCTTTCTTGAAACTATGTGCTATGAAGAGTACAAGGAAAACGTTGACATTTGGACAACCTTCTCACAGAAAAGACAAGGAAGTAACAATTTTTGTCTCTAGACGTCTCCAAATTCCTAACCCGCAACTGTAGCTTGGTTTAGCTTCCTAGAAGTTAGAGGGAAGCATTCTTCTCACATTTCCAGTCAGTATACCTTTTGCATCTCACAGTACTCAATGATTATGCCCTCCGACACCTTTTTCTCTCTCCAGCTAGAAGGTTTTTATGCACATGAGTAGAAAAAGAGCATTTACTTTGTTTCTTTAAGGATAGTTTCAGATGTTACAGTAATACACCTATCACTTGTTTCATTACCAGCATACTTCATGGAGAGATCACTTTTCCAGCACCATTTGAGGAAAACGGAGACTAGGATACTCCAGAACACAATGCTTAGTATAGTAAAAATACTATTTAATCCCATCCAGCTTGGATCAAGCAGGGCTTGTTAGCATTTGCTCAGCATCAGTCTGAACAGATCCAGACTATTTCTAGCAAAACTGTTCTGTTGTTGTTGATGAAAGCCAATTCGGGCAGCACATCTACCTCCACAGCCCAGAGAAGTTGGCTTTATAAGTCTGTCTAAAGCACAAAGTTGCTGAACACCAATTTAAGATGATCTGTGGGTGAACTCTTGAATTTTAAGCCATAACAAATAGGAGCATGACACATTTCGTTTAAAATTAGTAGTCAGGGAATCTAACCCATTAGTAAACCTAATCCTCTTTATGCAAAGTTATTAAAAATGTAAATATTTTCCTAAATGCAAGTGATCAAGGGTGCACAGATGAGAAGTCCTTTCCTACATTAAGGCAATTCATCACAATACTGTGAACACGACAAATCTGGGGACTTGATGAAACACAACAAGGAGTTTGCTAAAATCAGCATAGCAAAATCCGGCACATGAGCCTGCTTTTATAAATAGTAGTTTGTTTCTCTTCATAAATAAGGAAACCAGTATTCCTTCAGTAGGATGAAATTCTCGAAGTTGTAAAGGTAGGCAAGATTAATACTGAAGATTCATCCATAAAAACTAGGGCAAGATTTCCAAAGGGTAGGTAACTTCTGGTGGAGCTCCCCGGTAGATGTCTAGTTACATGTTAGGGATGATTTGTCTGTACTGACCTTTGTTGGTCTGAACATGGCATCGGGTCAACTAAGAACAGCACAGAAAGCTGAAATCTTTCAAACATTATTGATAGGGTGTTTTAACATGGAAAGTCAACTCCTGATAAAGCTGTGAAGTAGAAACTTCACTTTCTGAGAGATCTAGGATGTGCAGATAGGGAAAAGGAAAAGGGCGGTATAAGGAAGTCAAAAAGCTTTAACACTGGTGGTTAGATCTGCTGGTCTGATAAGCTGGCTTTGGTGCGGAACCAAATAAATAACGAAGATGACTTTGCCGGCCCTGTTAGCAGCTCAGCTTTCAAGCCAAGCTTTCCCTCAGTTTGGCTGAGAAGACTAAAGTGCAACAGAGGCAATTGCTGGCCCTGTGAGTGTCAGCTCAATCAATTCTGCATCTGGATTGCCCCAGAGCGCAAGTGTGAGAGAAGGCAGACAGTATAGGAACAGGAACAAAGGGGAGACATGACTACTGGCAGGCTAACGACAACTGTGGACATACAATCTGGGATGGGAGTTCAAGGAATAGCTTGAGCTGGCACTACTGCCAAAAGCAGCAGCCTTGCCCTCATGGCTGTTCTTTTCCCCCTCCTGGTGTCTCCCCCTTGCTACAAAAAAAAAAAAAAAGTTCAGACTGCTGCTTTTACCATTGGTGCCGACTCATGAAAGTGGTAACAAAACAGCATTAGGCTGTCAAACAATCAGGTATTAAACCAACTTTGGTTTTACATACACAAACTAAGACAACTGCAGAGAATACATGCGGTACCTATGTCTGTAACTAAGCCTTACAAGTAAGGTAACAAGCAGCATGCACAAACCTGTCTGCTAAAACTTTGGTGAAATCCTGTGTACATACCACCTGCAGCAGTGCTGCTCTGGCCTTAGGGTCAGATTTTCCTTATAACCTTATCTGAACCAAACCTGAGTCAATCTTTTCTCATTCTTTAAAGGATGACGTTTTTGTAGATGCTTAACACTTATTAGATCCAAGACTTTCTGACTGCTGAAAACATTCTATTATCTCTTTACAAATTACAATCTTTTCCAAAATCCTTGTGCATGTACTTCCAAAACAACATGTGTACTTATGTCTGTTTTATTTATCATTTCCTGTTCTTCTTGAAATCTGGAATTTATATTTGAATAATGCAAACACTTCCACAGTGCTCATCCATTTTCCTCACATTTTGCCTTCTAATTTGAAACTTCAGTCTTGGTTTGAACCAAGAGATAAACTTTTTTTTTTCTTGTAAACTACAGTTTTAACCCTAAGAGATTTTTAATTCTGAGAGAAAAGTGGGTCTAAGTGGTTAAGAATATCATTCAGATGTCGGAAACTCAAGCAACACGATATGACTTACTCTAAAATTAAAATGTTGGTGACTTCACAGTGCATGATAATTAATGATTCCTTTTACATCCAGAAACTTAGTTCTGAAGTTACAAAGATTTAGCAACAGTATCCTGAGCAAACGTAGGATGCCGTTCCTTGGTGCATCATGAAAGTTAAAGGAAGCAACACTCCAAATAGCTGCTGGGATGAATGTCTGACTGCACAATGAATCATTTTCATAGACACTACAGACCATTGTTAATTCTGAAATGAAAAAATACAAGAATTAGATAACACCTAGGAAAGCTTCCAGATGTACTCTAATACAACACTTTAAATACATGAGGAATTCGACTGCCAAGATGAACCGGTCCTGGCAGCATAGATAATAGTCTAACTCAGATGTATAAATGGTTGTAGCTAAAATGGCAGAATTGATACAAGTAGCGCTCACAGCAGTCACCAATGCATTTTGAAGACCGTGCAATCAGCAGGCCCTGCATAAGCACAGCGGGCACATACAACTGCAGCACCTGTGTGAGAGCCTCCATCTCTGGAAGGAGAAGGGACATTTCACTTGAACCATGTCTGGTGCTAGGTATAGCTAGAGATGATGAACACCACATCAAACACTCATCAGGAATAAACCAGTTGATTTGGGCACAGACACCAACTCATCCATAGCTTTATTAGTCATGTTCTTGTCCTTGATACAAGAATTCAGCTGAGGAATCATACCTCTGAACACATCAGAAAGTTATAGATAAAGGAAATTACTTTTGATAAATACACTTGGAATTGATAATTAACTTTAAACACTGCAATGAAAGGGAATATGCCCAGCTAACATTTTAAGGTAAATTAATCACTTGCCTCTACTTACTGCTCAACTACAGTCCTGAGCAACTGCTCTCAGGTTTGTCCTACATTGCGGGCAATTTCAAGAAATTATATTTTTAATAAGAACATTCAGCTCCACTTTTCTTAGCAGCAATCCTACCTTTGCAGCTTATCAATCTGTGCAACCATTGAATGTTTAATACTAATAATCTTGTAAGTCATCATTAGTTTGCTACAACAGTCACAGTAAACTGACGTTGAAAGACCATGCATTGCATTTCCTAAAAGAATAAACCAAGTATTTGAATGTATGCAATTTAATTGGATTTCAAAATTAAAATGAGACAACAGAATATTGGAATAAGGACTTCCCAGAGGAGAAAAAAAAAAAAAAAAAAAAAAACCAAGGAGTTAATGTAGTAGGAAAGATAAGGCCACAAAACCACTAAAGCTATCTAGGTAAAAATTCTGCAAAATCTAGGCCATGGAACTTCATGGAGTTATTCCTGTTCTGAGTAATATTTTAATGGTTGAACTCTCTCTTTCTGTGCACTAAACTTCTGCTTAGAAATAAAGACAACTATTGCCAACAAAAAAACAACATCTACTCCTTTCTAAAACTGGAATTCTAGATGGTTTTACCAGTCCAGTTTCTTGCCAAAACGAACTCTGCCATTGTTCTTGATCTGGAAATATTGATAATAGTATTCACGTGAATATTGCCATAGAGTGTAAAGAAACTACTCCCACAGTAAATGACAGGCAGAATTTGAACACGAGGTTGTATCATTCTGAATAATCTGCTTTATCCTGAGCTTTAGAGAGACTTAAACATATACATCTATGTATGTGTGTATATTATTTTTTTTTTAAGGTATTTAGTCCTAATTGCTGTGATATCTGACCCACTTCTGGATGTTACTACATTTCTACACAAAATCTATGAGAGGTAGGAAACTACCTATGTTAACAAATACCTTTTGAAGAGCCAGACCCAAACAATTTATCTAAGATTATCCAAAATATCATTGACAGGACAACTTGAACTTCATGTCACCATCTTAATCCCTGTACTGCCCTTGAATAAACTTTATAGGTGTGGCTGACCTGGGACTTTCAGTATCACCCAAGACAATGACTCAACACAGAATTTATTTCAGGGGAGGAAGAAGATAGAGATGGAGACCAGCTCTGAGGATTCAGTAATTTTGAAAGAGGGTCACCAGAGAAGCATCACACCAAAAAAAGGTCTTTTGACAGAACATTAAAACACGCAGATAGGCTAGATGTTTCATTCCATCATCTTATAAATTGGAATACAAAACCGTACATTAATAATACTAAAACAACAATAACGTTGCAAGTGAAATATTAAAACAGAAAGCACAAAATGGCCAGAAGCTTCAGAGCAGGGAATTCCCAACAATTCATCAGAATATGTAAAGAATGGTTACATGAAAAGCCAAAATGCCTTTTCTAATGGCTAAGCCAGTCTTCAGCCCTTAGCGACTTCCCCGAGACCACGACACTCCACTAAGAACAGTATGTTTGTTGGCAATCTGATAAAGTCTGGTTCAAAAGTTAACCTGATTTTGTCACTATAGCAATTAAAATATCAACATAATGCTGAAACAATGAATTACTTCTGTCCTGGTTTCGGCTGGGATAGACTTAACTTTCTTTCTAGTAGCTAATATAGTGTTATGTCTTGGATTCAGTATGAGAAGAATGCTGACAACACTGATATTTTCAGTTATTGCTAAGTAGTGTTTATACTAAGTCAAGGATTTTTCAGCTTTTCATGCCCAGCCAGCAAGACGGCTGGAGGGGCACAAGAAGCTGGGAGGGGACACAGCCAGGGCAGCTGACCCAAACCGGCCAAAGGGGTATTCCATACCATGTGACGTCATGCCCAGTATATAAACTGGGAGGAGTTGGCCTGGGGGGGTGGATCACTGCTCAGAACTAACTCTGCATCAGTCAGCGAGTGGTGAGCAACTGCATTGTGCATTGGTTGGTTTGTATATTCCAATCCTTTTATTGTTATTGTCATTTTCTTATTGCTACTATTATCATTATTAATTTCTTCCTTTCTGTTCTATTAAACTGTTCTTATCTCAACACACGAGTTTTACCTTTTTTTTTTTTATTCTCTTCCCCCATCCCACTGGGTGGGGGGGAAGTGAGTGAGCGGCTGCTTGGTGCTTAGTTGCTGGCTGGGGTTAAACCACAACAAATAAGCCACTACATTCTTCTGTTGGTGCCATGGTGTGCCCTGAATTTCACTAGCACCTTTAACCAACTGAAATTCTACATAGTGAATTACATCTTGGTATTCGTCACTGTAAAAATTACTCAGGCTTTCAAACATGCTCTATAGCTCCTCAATACTGCAGGATACTGCCTGTTTTCTCCTTTCAAAAATTGTCCCCAGTTCTGGAATATTTGCATGTATATGTGTGCATTGGAAGTGTTGTTGCCCTAAGACAATAAAGGAACCATTATAATTTATCTTTTTGTTTAAGCTAAACATTGCAGAAATGCTTTTTTAGAAGTCCAGTTTTGGTAAACATTTCTCATAAGTTACACCCAGAGCTACATCTCCTGGAGGGCTGAGGAAAAGCCAAAAACCGTCCCTGTTTCAAAGGTTAGTTACTAAGCGGTTGTATTTATACCCAACTCAAATGTTTTTCCCAAATTACACAGAAGTATTTTTAAATAAGCACAAGTACTGTCGTAATGAGGACCATGTAAGCCAAGTAGACTGGATGGAATAATATTAAAACAATTTAAATACCATTTAATTCTGCTGCATGTCAGTCTAATACCAACCCTAAGATACATCAACTATTCATCTCAGGTTTCTCATTGAGGAAATTCAAAAGTCTTCTGGTTCTGTCTCAATAAGCACTTATTCATGTCAGTAGTCTCACCACAGGCAGTGGCACCACTGGGTATGTAAATATGCACTGGCATAAGCAAGAGTCTTAAAATTCAGACCCACATTTTTAGAACTCTTCTTGAACTCATCTGGAAGACAGACCACTAAACACTTCAAAGGATCTCATCCTGCTGGCGGTTGCTTTCATACCCGACAGAAATCTGTGGAACTGTGTGCCTGGCTCTGCTGACGCCCAGGTTTATCTGGTGCGGGTGCTGCCTTCCCCGGCTCGCAGGAGGCACGTTCCTGGCCACGCGATGCATTCACAGATGCATGGCACACCCACTCCATCCCTCCCCTCCCACAGCACAGCCACAGCGGGCCAACTTAACACAAATTTGTACTGTATGTTGTTACTTCTACACTACACACTTTCAAGAGTTCCACATCATAATGGGTTATTTAAAACCTTAGGTAAGCAAATAGCTAAGCTAAGTCAGAACAACAAACACATGCATGCAGCAATACAAATGGTTCAAAACAGGTCACCATAGCTATCCTCCAAGATGGGCACACAGGCTACACAGCTGCCAGTCACCTGCAGCAGCTGGAATAACAGGGTCTCCCCCACTCCAATAGTAGCCCAGAGAAAAATCTGTTACACAACTATTTAAAGCATCATTAGCAAATTATACATATAGGTAGAAGAGAAAGAAAAACACCGCAAGACTTGAAATTTATCCATCATAGCATGAAATCTCCTTTGCAACACACCAACCGTCTCTTCAGTGCTTAGCTGAAGAGCACTCCAAAGCCTTGGCAGGCAGCATTGCACCTGGTGATGCCCAAGAGACATTATTACTTCCAAAGCAGGAAAAAACAACCTAGTTTTGGTCTGGTGAAAGAAGGCTGAATGAAAGAGGCATCACCAACTTAAAAAATAAAAAGAAAACTCTACCCCTTATCCTCCAAATGAGTGAAGGATAAGAGGAAATACAGAGCCTTAAATCAGAGTCTCTTCCCTGAACACAACCGGAGGCAACAGGGTTGCACAATAACCATAGTCTCCCTGGGAAGACTGGAGGTCGTCTGCCACAGAGCTGCATACAAGGTAAAGGAAACTTTCAGGTCCTGTACCACTGTTGGGTTTTTTTTGTTCGTTTGGCTGGGGTTTTTCCCATTCCTCAGTTTTAAGAATTTTATATTTTTGTTTGTGTATTTGTAAACAAGGATCTGCATTTGATTTTACCCTTGCCTGCCTGGTGTTTTGAGTGACTTCAGATTGTTGCAGTGGCACAACCACAACCTGATAATGTTCCTGTGGGCCAGACAAACCCTGAAAGTGGATTCTGAATCACCTCAGAGGAGTCAAGCATCTACGAACATTGCTACAGATTGTCGAAGGTAACTCGATACTCCTCCACTAAGCTGCAGCAGCCTTCCTGGGAGCTGGTAACATCTCAGGTACGAAAGAAGTGCCCTGCAGAAAAGCTCTCTGTAACACTCGCCCAAACTCACACCTGAATCCTGGATTTCACTCCTCAAGCACACTAAAATTGGAAGTGCCACACACATACCTTGGATATCCTAAAGGACTGATTTCTAACATAGTTATGCTGTAGTACCCAGATGACAGAATATATGAGCTGTAGTTAACCTAAGGAGTCACGTTTCCACTTTCTTGAAGAAAAGCACCATATGGTAGAGGAGATTCAGATATAAAGGAATGGAAAACAATAGAAGGTACGGAAAGAAAGAAATCCTGTTCTCATCTAAGTGGACAAAACAGAAAAAATGCTTAGAATAAGTGTGAAAGTGCCATTGCCAATAAGAGACACTCTCAAGAAACAGAATCAATGATGAAATAAATAGTTACGTATACTTAGTTGCTGTAAAGAAGTATTTCATTTCACAAACAGGTAAATGTCAGGCTAGACCAAGTTTGATGCCCACCTTGCCCTGCCATTTCTGCTGTTCTTCAACCAAGGAACCAAGGAAAATGAAGCCCATATGAGGCTCCCCAGAACAGTGCGTTATTTGTTTCCACTGCAACCTCACAAAGTTCTACAGTTCTACCAACCAAGTAAGTAAAATCAAAACACCCACTTTATTTGACACATCATTTTTCTAAAGCAGAATACTTGAAACAAATAAGACACACACCAGTGATTTCCTAAACTATTATGGTTAAGCGAACAACACCGTTTTTATGAGGACACATGAACAAAAAGGTATTATTATGTATTATACTATTATATGTTTGTACATATCTGTAATTATCAGTTTTTATTTTGCAACAGACCCCACAGCTGATGTATCCTCACGCTACATCATATATTCAGAAAAAGACATCTTTGAAGTGTTGTAACTATATTTCTGTTTTGAAGAGCTTACAACACTTCAAAATATTTGCTAGATATTTTTACGCCAGTGCATGGGTTAGGCCTTAAAATTGGTATAAAGTTTTATTGTTAAAAAATTTACATAATCTGTAATAAACGTTACTAAATTTAAACTGCTATAAACTAACTCAAGCTGACATGAACCTAGTTCATCTTGAATCTCTTTAAAGCAATCCCTCACCAGCATTCAATTACTTCAACTGCAGTTTTAAACTACTTTGTGTGTCAATACACAGCTGCTGCTACACCGCTTTAACTGCAGTGTCTTGAAGAAAACAGAGCTAAACCTGTGCTAATCACAATAACCAGCCCCTACAGCACATGATTTTTTTTGTTGTGTGTATGTTTTCCCAAGTTGCTGGGTTAGGAGGCTAGTGCTTATCTAACCCATGGTTCCCCACCACGTTTCTCCTCTATTTGTAACTCATCCCTTCCCTTTCCTGTTGCATCAGGAAGCTGCAAATACAGTGGCTTCTGCAGGGCTGTTATAATTACCACAGTACACTGCAATTCTGAAACATATGCAAAATAACAATTACTTCAACAAGGTTTCTGAAAGCATTTACATGTGGTTCTGTTGGCTTTCTAGAAAACTTCTGACCAACACGCTTCATCCAAGATCAAAACACCTCCATGCACCTCTTCATTAGAACTATAGCTTTATAAGCCCTCACAGGGTCCCCTAAGCAAGCTGTTTTAAAAATAATCTGATGTAGAAACAGAGAAAAACATTCATAAGAAGCCGGAAACAGAGCCATGAGGGAAAGCCAGTAAAAAAAGTTCCTATTCTCCACTGACTTCTTTTGTTACACATCATCTCATGCAAAAAGCAAAGATCAGTTTTAATGAAGACTTTAGAGACTTTAAAAAAAAAAAAAAAAAATGCAGACCAAAAGGGTTATCATGTCAAACGACCATTATTTTTATTTACTTGGTTGCAGCACTGTGCGGATGTTTTAGGAGCCATCTCAAGCTCTCAGGAAAGGATTTTCCCCTCCCTTCCTTCCTTCCCCTCTCCTCCCTGCCAGTAATCCTAGTTTAAAGGATCTAACCCTTCTGAAATGTGTTAACTCAAGCAATTTTTTTTTTTTTTAACAGTTGGGAGTTTCAGGGGAAAAAAAAAAACAAAACAAAAAACAAAAAAACCCGCAGATGTTCAAGACACAGACTTCTATTTTCCCTTCCACATGAAGCTTAATGGCAAAAGATGCATACTTTAAACAATAACTCTTCCAAAGAGATAAAAATATATTGTTCACCTGGTTAGAAATACTAAACAAAAACTTCAAATTGCTAAATACAGATAAGACAATCATATCACTTTTCATAATCTATAACATCATGCCTGACAAGATAAGGTGCTTCCTTTTATTTCTTTCATTCACGTTTGTGTTACAAGTATAGAAACCCACTGACTGAGCAGTTTTGCTCCCTTGAGAATAAAGCAGAACTTCACAATCTGGTACTTAATATAAGAGCTGAGTCTTGTTAAACCCAGGTACACCTTTTAACATAGTATACAATGTAAAGGGAAACAGACTGTCAGTGCAAGCTGACGATACAAAACAACATAATTCTTACAGTTCTGAAAGAAACAAACAAAAATAAACTAATCCCATATATTTCGGTAACCAAAGGTATCTGTTCATTCTGAGGCTCCTCAGCCTCCCCCCGCAGCACCGTGTATACACGCAAGAGGTGTAATGTCAAATTGGTCTGGTCGCAGACTGCTCTATGGAGCTGCATGCTTTGAGTTATGACCATGCCCGGGTCTTGCAAGTTTAATGAGGTTCCTTCTCACACACACAGACACCACACACAGCACCAACTGGGAAACTGAGAAATGAAGTAGAATTACACGTGTAGCTTCTTGATACGTTAAACCTATAGACAGAGTGAAAAGCTTATGTACGTTTTTAGCCCAAGATTGGCAAGAGCTTTCTTCATTTAACCATCATTAGAAACCCAGCCGAATCTCAACTTTTAACAAAACCCAACCTGCGAGGCACATGAAGTTAACAGAGCTGCACGAAAAGATTAATCAAAAGCTTTGTATGTCTCTCCTCACACAGGCCAAACACCAAATCAGTGTTAAATTCCTCACGTGCAGCTACGCCCAGTTAATCTGCTCGAAAGCAGCAAACTATGTAAATCTCCTTACACCGGCGAGATAAACATTACACTCATCAAAACCACCATTACTGGGCAAAGCTGTTAAAAGGCACAGATACATTGGGCTTCCTGAGTACCCTGCCTGTGGTACGTGGGACCCCACGCTCGCCTCCATCCCCGGCCTCCAGAGCTGCTTCTGGCTTCCTCTTCAAGAAACCTGAGAATAGAGAAACGTCCCCGCACAAAGCGATTTAAAATCCCTAATCAAATAGCTGCACTAGCTCTGTAGATTCAAGGAGCAGATGGTCGGAGAAAGCCTAATTTTCCATTTAAGACAATTTTACAGAATGTAGAAATATTTACTTCAGTGGAGCACCTCCCAGTTTACATGAGAATAACAAAAGTGGGAGGAGGGACAGAGAATCAGCACATTTCCAGTACACACAAACTGAGAGCTAAGAAAGCCTTTATTAAGCAGGATATTGTATGTCATTTTGTTTCCTTCGCATTACAGATGCACACATGTGCATTCTTTACTAACGAGGTTACTCGAGCTATGCAAAAACATTAGCTTATGCCTACCATTTTCAGATAGGATGCAAGGCCGTGAGTGTTCTGATAGGTTATTACTACAGATACTGTATGGCTCTCATTCTTTAACTAGACCTGAATCTGCATTTCAAGCCAATTCTCAGACAAGTTGCCATTCATTTAAGCAAGTTTTAAGCCTGGTAGGAGTATTTTTAATATGCCTGTCTGCCCATAACACAGGAAATCCTTTTGAAAATACAACTTCAGAGACCGTATTTTAGTATTCTTACAAGTACTCTAAAAGAGAAAAAAAGATTAGGCACCACCCAATCGAATCTGACCTGAAACTGAAGATGTCGACTGCCTCCTACATGCCTGAGTTACAGACTGAAATAGATACAGCAGATAACAAGCATAATACTATAAGCACAGGTTCGTTTATAAAACAAAACATAGTTCTTTGGGAAAACAAAGAGAGAGTATGGGTAAAGCCCTGGGCCTACTACAGCTAACTGGTATTTTGTCAATGTTCTAAATGAAGGCAGAATTTCACATTACACATTACAGTGCCTTAAAAACAAATCAAGAGAGTATCGCCCCGCCTTTTACCAATAAGTCACTCAAATTTCCACCTGAATCTGTTACAGACTCTTAAAAATAAAACAGGAAAAGACTAAAACCAAAGTGCTCTTACACTATTCTAATATCACAGTTACAATACTAATAGAGACATACCAGCTGGTACTCAAAAGATTTTAGTTTCATTTTTAAGTTAATTAAATTTTTTCAGCTTCATATACTATGTGCTGTTAACATCAGAAATCTAGTTTCTCCTTTTAGAGATGATGGTAAACTACTTTTCCTACACTAACAGTACCTAGTGTCTCAGGCTAAAGCACAATTATAGTTCAGTTGTCTGAATATGCGTTACACAGAGCACACAGAGACTTAATCTGGACTGTTCTTAATTATCAAGAGTTTAAAAATTAGGCTCATAACACTCTTCAGCACTGTTTGACATCAGCTCACCCCTGCAGGTGAAGTCTGAGCGAAAGGGAGATCAGAAAGTCAATCTTTAAACGACCTTAGTCTACATGAATGAAGTTAATAGGAGTTCTCCATGGACTTAAATGGAGAAAGGCACCGGCCTTGGCTCCTTATGTAGGAAGTGTTTGAGCGGAGAATGGCTACACGCTAACAAAAGAAACCTTTGGTACCCAGGGTCTTAAGCCCACATAATACCCCCGCATTCATTTCTTTCTCTGCCTATTGGGAAAAAAAGGGTCTGTTTGTTTTTCTGATTCAGTCGGCCCTTTTAGCTCTTTGAATCTAAGGAGGGCACTGTGAAAAGAAGAGCATCTTATCAGCCTGCTCCAGACCAGCAGGCGAACTCACATCCGCACACCAAACACAGCCCTGCCAGCAACAGGCCAGGCCTCGCCCGTGCCACCCTCCGCTCCGGCAAACAGCCTGACACCCTGCCCAGCACCCCAACACACTGGCTGCAGCCGCCCCACGGGGCCCTCCTTAATTAATGGTCCTTTCAGGTAGAGTAAGAAAGTAGTATCTAATAAATTGGCTTCATTTACAAAGTATGCAGGAGCACCAGACAAGATCATTGGCGTGGGTGTATCCAGGGCATTTATTAAAAACAAACCCAAACCAGCACGCACAATAAGCATGTTTTATTATGTATGGACTTGAACACTTCGAGTACAAGATACAAAGATAACTCCACGCACTGTTAGGCAGCATCTGCAGAGTGCTGCTGAGATAACACACCAGCGATTCTTACCAAAAAGATATTTCTATAAAATAAGGGAGGAGAAGAAAGGAAATAGCAATTTTTGTTCAAGGTTCAAGAAAACACGAGAGTCTAACTTCCACTGTCACGCAGGTTAGCCACGCAGATCACATACCGTCCCAACAACGCACCGAGAGTTCAGCATTTCAAAGCCCATTTCCTCATTATTTCTATGAAACCCTTCACTGTGCGTGGCAGTGAGATCCGATCTGTTATTTCTGCCCTTAATGAATTCTGACCCCGAGCAAAACAGGACAACTCCCCCAGTATTGCTAACTGAACCCGTCAAATTACTTGTTCAGCTGCTAAGAGCAGCAGACACGGAAGGATTTTTCCTTACCTGGAAAGAAGCCTGCCATAGTATTTTTGGCATGCTTTGTCAAGCCGGGAGCTTGTCAGTGACCTCTACTCCATTTACCCTCTGGCACACAAATACACAGCACACTTTCCGATGAACTTAAAAAGTGGGGTTTTCTTTTTTTTCGAAATCAAAGAGGCAATGAAAAATAACATGCTTTGCAGTAAATAATGTAACATTATTGCCAACGGGTTTTTGGGCTTTTTTTTTTGG
>VYZV01002977.1:0-59482 GCA_013401275.1 Pandion haliaetus | reverse complement strand
CATTGCATATATTGAATATGAATTTTCTTAAGGAGCGTTCTCAGTCTGGAGCTTGATTTTAATATAGTGGACACGTAAATATGCTTTCACATATGTGAAAACATACAGTTGATAATATATATACATTGCACTATAACGAGAAAAGTTTGTCTTGTTATTTGGGTGTTGTCCCATGTAACTGAGCAATTGCAGAAACTTACAGACAGCAGAACTCAGTCGAGGTACATAGCAGCTTTTTTTTCTTAAAAAAACCCCACAAACAAACCAACCCCAAGCTCACGCTAAGCTTTTATTTGCAAAAATTAAGAAAACTTTGTGGCCCCTGTAGTCTGGAGGGAAGAACTGTGTGCCTAAAAGCTCAGAGCACAGATTTGTTGTTTCTACCGTGTGTTTGCTTTTTTTCATTATCTGTGCATCGGGAGCTCGTAAAAGTCTAAAAGAAAAACAAGACTTAAACCGTATTTCATGAGACAAGCAGGAGTCAGTGTGTATATTCAGTTACATGAGCTTGCATAAGATAAGAATAGACATGTCCCCTCGGTCACAGATCCAAAACTACCGGACACTGAAAAATATGCGGGACTGTATCCAGCACAGATTGAGGGCAATGATGACTTTGGTTGTGTACCAAAGGGGATATTTTATACTGCGTAGGGTCTTGTGATACTCAGTGTGTAGGAGGGGGCATGTCAATATTAAATTTTGATTCAATTTCTCTTCACTTTTGTAATATCATGGAGCCAGTCATCTAATATCCTCTTCAGCTGTTTAAAGAGGTTTTAACTTTAAAAGATACAGAGTGTCCTTGTACCTCACAGTGGCTTTGTTGTATGCTGTTGGGAATATGAAGTATTACGAAGTCAGGTGTATGTCTTTTCAATGCTCGAGATACGAGGTATTTGGGCTTTTTAAATGTTCAGACAAACAAGGTGCTCTCACAAGAGTTGCATTTCATTACAGTGTCTTTGAATTAAAAAAACCAACCAAACAAAACCCACAAATGATACTTTGTCCTACAAGATACATGATTTATGAGATGCTGTGAGAAAGATCAGAAGCTCCTTTGTGTGGTGATTCTCCGAAGTATCTGCTTACATTTCCTGGTTTTGCATGTCACTGTCAGGTTTGGATTATTTAAAATGAAGATATTAAGTATTTTCCATCATAATAGACCTATCTGTGAGATCACTCACTTGATGAGCAGGGATTATTAAGTAAGCAGGCAGCAAGTGACAGCAGTTCATCTCTTCACAGATCAGTCTTGTGAATCTGGAAATGAGCTGTACCAGGCTTCTAAGGTTTCTTGAACATAATATGTATGTCACTGCTCCTGTGTTTTCATTAATAAAGTAGGGAATATTAATGCTAACCTGGGTTTGACTGTATTTGACATGCATTGGAGTATCTTATTATGAAGATTGCTAAATTGTGATTAAGACTGTAGAAAAACAGGTGCTATGCAACCATTGATACCTCCAACTTAGTTTTATATTTGTAGGAAAAATATTGTAGCATGATACTGGAGATACTCAACTTTGACTAATGTTTATCCGGCAAACACTGTAAAGGCTAAATTTGTGTTTAACAGAAAGCCCGTTAGCTATGCAGTAGAAGTGTAATGTTAATATACTTTCCATAATCAGGGCTTTTTCCACTCAAAAAATCATGCAAGTATAGTACTAATAAGACTATTATGATAGTATTGTTTGGTGTGTTTAAAAAAAAAAAAGTCAGTATCAACCTTTTGTGCAATCTGAGTATTCTGTTATCTCTGTTCTGTTATGATTAATGTTAAAAAAATGGAACTTGTTCTTGCAACCTCAGTATAGACAAAATGTCCTTGGAGAAGCCGCTGCTAACACTGTTCAAAATGTTTTGATTAAGGATAGGGCTGCAAGGCTTGTAAACTAGAGCTGTATGTCAAAAATTACTTAAGATTTTTGAGAACCTATTTAAATTTCAAATGGGATGCATGCCACTCTGAAAACCAGTCCCTGATGGATCTGAACGTGAATGCTTAGAAGCAAGTAATTCAAAAAATCCAGTGGGTTACTTTTCAAAGAGGCTGGAAATACAGCCTTTCAAAACTCCTGTCCTCGAGATTTGTGTGAAACTTGTATGTGCGTCTTGGAATACTCTGTATATGCTGCACCCGTGCTGGGCAACACTTGTTGTGTGGGCTTTCTTCATGGAAATGTTGTACAGGGTTGTCTTTTCTATGAAAGTGTTGCAAATTTATACTATGGGTATTTTTACTGAAATTCCATATAAATCTTGTATTTATGATCATCTTGTAGTTAGTCTTCGTTTTCTTGGTGTGTAGATGGCTAATCTGTGTAACTAACAAAGGATTATTTTTTTTAATACTGGTCTTCCAATTAATAATAGAGCTTGTGACTTGTGAAGATTCCTTAAAGTCTTGAAAACAAACCTGTACATTAATGAATTGCTTCCTTCTTACATGAGTGAAAAAATGCTTGGAAGAAGCATACCTAGATGGAGGGTTTTACTGAAGTAACTCTGGGCTGAGCAGCACACTCTTGAAGGTATAAAGTGCAGCTGGGGTTCAAATGCAGGCTGCCGGGCAAAACAGGGCAACTCTGAACCCTTGAGGGCTTCACCTCGATACCTCTACGTTAGGTTAAGTTTTCCCCCCCACCCCGAGAAATCCACTAACTCTGTAAATCGTGTGCTAACTCTCTTGGATTTGGAGGACAGCAGTACATTTCCCCCTACTGATGTGGTCAAAAAGAAGTGTACGGGATCTAAACAGCTCATCTCATTGTAGTTCACAGCAAGCAGTCATTGCTAAAGACATAGGCCTTAGGGCCAGGTGCGCCGGAGGGAGAAGTGACTGCCGGGAGCCATCGCTGCGATGTAGTTGGATGATGTGAACAACTGCTGGATCCGGTACACAGATTGATTCTCTTCGAGTGAGTTTCTTGAACTGCCTTTCACTGTGAACAGAACTGCTGCGTGGGTTGGGTGATTTGCCGTTCACTTTGGTTTTCTTCTTTTCCATTGCATTGGTTTCCTGATGTAAAGTTGAAGGGGGAATGGTATCAAATGAAGCCCTTGGGAGCATTTTGTTTGTTTCACTATTTAATCAGCTGCTTCTTGTTCTGTCTCATGAGAATATGAAATTTTCCCCATGAAAACAGGCAGGTGCAATACTACGGGCAAAATCCGATTGGGTTTTGAAAATTGCTTTGTTTAAGCAATCAGACAATCATAAGCTCTATTTTTATAGAGGAAATATGAAGACAACTCTGATGGCTGTACTGGAGCAGTAGAAAAGCCTGAGTTTCTACCTTGGAGTTTTGAACTGGACCAGTGGTAACTCCTGGCTCCAGCAACAGGGCTGCTGAGTAGTGTGTGCTTCCTCCTAGGAGCTGATCACACATGAAAATGAAAAGCTGCATGGCTTTGCGGCAGGTCTTTTGGCTGCAGTATGGTAGTGGGAAGGAAATGGATCCCCTTCTTTTCCCTTTTCTGAGTATTACCCCCCCCAGACACACACAGGGAAAACACCAGGATGCTTTGCTGTGAAGGGCTGCCTGGGAGGAAACGGTGAGTGTCCCTTGTGATGCTTTTGCAGGTTTTCCCAGGAGCTGCCTGCCTCTTCTCCAATTTTCCTCTTATCCTTCCACTCCTAACCCATTACGCACCAGCAGTTCATTTGTAAGCTCGCTTGCCAGGGAGCCAAGTCTGCTGATACCTTTCTTTCATTCCCTTCCCTACAGGGGAATAAAGTGTTGTGTTTTACTTTAATGAAGGCTGTGGTGACTGCTTCTTTTAACTAAACATTTTCATTTCTTTCCCAGTAGAACAACACTTTAAAAACCCTGTGTACTCCTTCGTCTTTACTGAGAAGAAAGCTCCGTATTTAAACATACAGGGAGCAAATGGGGATTTAGTAATCAAATATTTTCATTAGATTTCCATTTTATATGGAAAGGCCATTTTTCTTGGCTTGTTAGAATTTCTCAGAGCCTGCTAGTACTTTAGCCTTTTATATCTGTTAATCTGAATCCCAGCGGGGTGTGAGAGCTGAACCTAGGCACTGCTGATCATCTTGGCACAGGCTGTGCCACTAGCTCACGTCTTGCAGAGGATGCAGAAATGACAGTGGTCATTCAAAGCCTTTGTCAGTCCCAATGTCAAGGACATGAAAAAATCATGCTTGATAAGGGCACAACTTTATGTCTGGGTATTCCTGTGCCGTTGGGTGGCCAAAAATGGCACAGAGAACATCTTTGTAGATCTCCCCTGGATTGTTTGCACTGTACTCAGTCATCCGGATCCTCCCAGAAAAGCTGGTCCTCCATTTGATGCTCCGGTCTCCCTGCACCCCAGTGGTCCCCAGCCTTCCCAGCTGACTTCCCAAAATAGACGCTCAGGGGCTTGTTAGGGCCACCGGCTGAATGGCCAAGAAACTGCCCTCATCCCTGCAACAGGTCCATTGCTTTTGACTTGGTCTCATGCAGAAGTCACAGATGGCTGCTGGAAAAAAAAAAAAAAGCCACAAGTATTTTCTGTTGATTCTTCTGACTGACTTGGAGGAGCCAAAGTAAATTGGTTCAGTTCTAACTGATGTGAGATACTCACCGAAAACCCTTCAAAATCTGTAAATAGGTATTTTCTGACTTTATTTAGAGAAATTTACAAATGTTTGTGGGGAATTTGGAAGTCAAAATAACTGTTTAGTTACGCAAGTCACTTGATATAACAGCTTTGCACAACAGTCTTGAGAAACAGGTAATCAGTGGGACGTTGAAATATTTTAATTATATACTGCGGTTAACTTTTCCAGTTAATCTTTACTGCAGTTAACTGAAGTGAGAAAATCCCAGCTGACTCATCCCTCACCTTTGGAGGTTTTTGCATGTTGACAGGGACAGGAGACCATCGACATTGTCTCTCTGATCCTGCAGTAGGACACAGTGGTTCAGACTCAAATTGTGTAGCCATCTCCCTCTCTAGCAAATAACATATGTAAGGACAAGCATGTTGTGGTATGTCTTAGAACGCTTTTTTGGCTTTTAATTGGAGCACTTTCTAAACCAGAAGTTGTGTCTCTGTGTTTAATAACCCTTTGTGGGATTTTTCTTCCGGAATTTGCAATACCCCTTTTTGAACTAAAGTGCAGAGTTTCCTTTGCAGAGCCTGGTTCAGCCAAGCTCCAGTTACGTGACACTGTTCTCCACTGGTAATTCTCCGGTGACCTGCCAAAGGAACAATTGAGAAGCAGTAGGTATGGGAGAGGATGGTAACGCTACCCTGATTGTGTGTGGTTTTGGTTTTTTTTTTTCTCTGTCCTAATTGTACCTGAACCTTTTAATTGAATTGCACATTGACTTTTATCGGTGAGGTTTGCCATGGCTGCTTGGGCAAACTCTTTGCTGTTAAATCAGATGCTGTTCTTTTGCTTCAAGGTTAAAGTTCAGACAGCCGATGTCTCATTAAGTGGCCAGAGGAAACCTCTGATCCAGAAAGATTCATTAAAACAAGGAGCCAATTACTTGGAGGGAAGTGGTGTCAGATGTGCTGGGGAGATGTTGGCTGCGCTCTCCTAGGGATTACACCCATCCTAGTTCAGCAGCAGATTAAATTTCTTGTTTTACTTAGTTTTGCTTCCTTTGTTCTGTTACATACCCTCCACCGCACCCCAGCTCATAAACTGGCCAGCAGTGGGAAGGGGTGGGTGGGGGGATCCTGAGGGACTAGAAGAGATTCCAGCTCCTGGTGGGCTCCTGAGGTCTGTGGAGCTTCCCAGGGCACGTTGGCTGGGCGGCAGCAAGAAGTTGGTGAGCATGTGAGCAACTTCGTGGTAGGGGAGGGAAGAGGAACTTTTAGCCTGAGTGGCAAACAACAACCCGTAAAGTAAATCACTGATCTCTGTCAATGTGGCAAAGGAACATGTAAGTGGAGAGAGAAAGATCAAGGTGGCAAGTGTTTTGAAGAGCTTAACTCTTTAAGTGAATATAGACATAAAAGGCGGGGGGAGGAAGACCAGTGGTGAAACTGTATTGTTACCTTCAGCAATTTTTGTGCAACTTTCCTACGTTAAAAGCTTTTGAATTCACTAAGGTTGAATTCAGCTGCGCGTATTAAAATGTTTAGCTACTGTGCAATGCTTACTGTCTCAAACTCGAGGATAAATACCTGTCTTTAGCACAGGCGATGTAAACTTTAAATAAACGAAAGCAGACGTGTCCCCAGTTTTGTGCTGGGAATGCAGAGAAATGTCAATGTTAAACCAGTTTGCATTTAAATTGTAACTGACGCTGATGTGTGATAAATGCCTCATGGTGTAATTGCATGTGTGTTGATATTCATTTCCAGTAGTTCCTCCCATGAATACTCCAACTGGCTAGAAAAATGACCCCCTACACACCCTGTACAACTTAATCTGAGATGCCTCATCTAGGAAAGCAGGGAGAGAAATAGCTGCAAATCTCTCAGTGCCATCATTCCCTTTAAATGGTTCCTGAGCTGGCACCATCCTGCCTGCCTCAGCCCCTGAGATATCCCTCCAAAGATATTTGACAATCTCCTTTCAATCTTAAGCATTTTTCTCGCTCTTTGCAGAATATTGCGTTCCTAGTTGTTACTTATAAACCAGCAGCAAGGAAGATGGCTGTGGTTTTCACAGAGGCATATGTACAGTTAACTTGATGTTATCTGAATTTTTCAGCCTTGCTGAAGAATGAGAAAAGCAAGTCACTTAAAGCCCCAAATTATTGGAGGGAGTGAGGCACGGCTGTACTTGTATTGCACTGCATCTCTTTGTCTCAGTGCACCACAAATCATGAACAGCGAGCAAAATACAGGCTCTCTGGTTTGCTTGCACTAGAGAGAGGTGTGCAGCGAGCGCAGTGCATGCTGCTTTGCTCCTGTGCACGCTGCAAAGTCTGCCACATCTTGCGCTATGCTTTGGGGGTTTGTTTCCAATTAAGGGATCGATTTCTCCCTTCTTCCCAAAATCTGGGTTTAATAAAATGGTGTTTTAATTGAAATGGATGGAAAACAGAATTATATACACATGTGATAGACTTGTAAGTTTTGTCTGTCATGCAAATACCGTACACCCGTTGCCAACAATGTAATTTGTTAAAATTTAAGTCAAGATTCAATCAAGAAATCTTAACTGAGTCTGTTACACTTTGGATGGGTGTCATCTCTTTGATAAGCTAGTTTTATCTCCAGCTCGTAAGTGCATCTGGCTTCGTAACATTTTAAGAATAACTAGAGCTCTGGGTAGTGGAGGTGGAATTACCTTAAAATCAGGAGCTATTTGCCTGAGGATGTATTAGATGCCCAAGCTGCCTGGCAGCTGGGTCCCTGCAACTTGTCTCGGTATCCAGGATTTTAATGGAAATAACTGGAAACTCGCTTGTTAGGTGTTGTCCTAAATGTCTGTGCTGGGACCTGCTTTTATAAATCATCTAAATCAAGATTTTGCTTTTTGGGCATAAACAGTACCTTTCTTGTTTCAGTCTCCTGGATATTTTGGATGGTAAAGGCATATACGAGAGACTGTCCATTCCTGTTATTGCAGGTTTAAGTCATGCACGCTGCTCCTACATATTTCTTTGCTTGCTGATTCATTTTCTTTCTTTTTGCCATATTTTATTCCATTATGTTCTAGGTTGGCCTTGACCACATGAAGTAAAACACAGTGCTGAAGTCCAATATGACACAAGAAGTTGGTGTATTTTTTTTGGTATGTAGGTAAGTTGAATCCTGATGAGGTCCAATATTAATGATTTACAGACAAAAATACAGAGTTTAAAAGAGAGGGAAGTAGGAATAAACTAACCCTGTGAGATCTGCAAACATGTCTGGAAAACCAGTTTGCATTGCTGATTTTGAAGAGTATGCTAAAAAATTTCTCCCCAAATCAGTGTACGATTATTACCGATGCGGAGCAGATGACCAGGAAACGCTAGCAGATAATGTAGCAGCATTTTCAAGGTAGGAGGATGGTTTAAGACTGAGGTGGAAGGTAGGGGGTGTAAATTCTGCTTTATTAGTAGATGTGGTGCAATATTAGATTTTTCTGTGTGAACAAAACTCAATTTTTCTGCAACTTCTTTCTTTTTTTAGCAGACTCTCAAGTAATTCACTTTCAGAACAACTGTCTCTCCCCTTTCACTCCTCCACCTAACACTTTATGTCAAAAAGCTGTCCCTAAAATCCATTAGCATCCTTTTATCTTTACGTGCATTTTGTTTCTTTTGTTAATATAAGTTCTCTAAAGAGTCCTTCAGCTTCAATATTTAGTCAGCTGATGAAACTGTAATTTTTATATCTCGGGCTTAAATGCCGGCAAGGGATTCTTGTGGTGGGGTTGTACCTTTTAGGTCCTGAGTCAGTTTTGCCTTTTGCTCGTTCTTCCTAAACTGAGTTAGTTACGCAGCCTTCCCTGGTAAGTGCACGTGCGGCATTGCTGGATCAGAGCTGCATAGCCTGGCAGAAAGGAGTTGCGTACCCTAGCTCTGGAGTGAGCCGTGAAAGCCAGGGCTCAGTACTGGGTGGCCAAGCCGTGCTCGGGGGGGTCTCCAGCAGGAGGTCAGCAGTTCACCAGGAAATATCGTAAATGATGGGAACAATTATAAACCAGTTTTGACTTAAACTGGCCCCCTGAACTGTTGTCAAAACCTGGACTCGGGTCACCCTTTGTCTCAGAAGCACAAGGTCAACACAAAGTAAGTCGGCATTTGCTGTCAGGTTTGGCGGAAGACTGTCAAAACTCGCGTCAAGACAGTTGGTTCCCCATCTCCTGAATCTCTGCTGCTGCTCTGTGCCCAGAGCATCAGCCCAAGAGCTGCAGAGGAAAGAAGGCAGCTGGAGGCGATCAGCCAAACTGCTTAGAGAGCTGTTGGCTTCCCTTTCCTTTGGGTGCTGTGTTGGTGCAGACGTTTAACCCCCTGCACTTGTCTTTGCTAATCTCTGAAGGCTTTGTCTTAAATCCCTCTGACTCTGACAAACCAAAACAAGATTTTTCCAATTTAGTCTTTCTCCCTCCCCACTTTGCTTTTCTGCTGTAGAGCAGCAATCCTGCTTACTGCTCCAGTTGCCTTTCCATAGGCTATGAGCAAGTTAGCTGGAAATCCCATGCAACATTAAGGCTGTAAGAGAGTCCGTGGTAATTCGTTTAGTGGGATCTCAAAGGTCAGATCACAGAAATCGGCTCAGAACCTTAATTTTAGGGATGTGTATAGAAAAGCTTTACTGAGCTCCACTGTGACCACTTACTTATTCCAGACCTCTTAGCTCCGTGCAGAAGCCCCCATCACAGACTGGAAATCGCCTTGTGCTTGTGCCAAAGGACTACTCTGGCTCTGAGGAGTAAATAGGAGCAGGAGGGGATGTAGTAGTGCTCACCTATTTTTTAATTTTTTTCTTTTTTAAATGCTTCCAGATGCTGTGGTGTTACTTGCCCTCATAAGAACAAAATGAGATGTTAAGGAAAGGACCCTCAAAGGAAGTGCTTAGAGGCAATAAACTGTAGAAGTAGTGAACTTTTTACTATTAACTGCTAGAGCTAATTATGATTAAGCAAAATTTGGATCTAAGCTTCCTAGAGATAGGCTAGCAAAAACCTGGGTATGTCCACTTGCTACTTGCTGTATGTCCATTAGTGGAGCTAGATGTTACTGGCGAGATGAGAGCAGCTCTGCTCTGAAGCTGTTTCCCACCACAGGAGCAGATTCCTCTGATAAGAAAACCTCTTTGCATCAGGCTGGTCACCTGCGGGGTTCAGGCTCACCTCCTCTTTCCTGGCATCTTCTATCACATTCTCAGTAAGAGCCTCCAGTTTTAGGTGTTCAAAACTGCAGAGCTTGCAGGCAGCCTGGAACTGAAGGAGATAGTAATTAGCAGTGCCTTGAGCAGCCTGAGACTTTAAAAAAAAAGGTAAATGAAATTTCCCAGGTCCTGGTGTAGCTAAAAGGCCCTGGATGCTGGGTTCCTGCTCCTCAGCAGTGAAGGTATGAAGGGGCTGGAAGCCGTGTTTCTGTCTTTGCTCCTCTCCCTTTGTATATTTCTCTTAAAGAAAACAAGATCTAATTTCCGCAGTAGCTTTAGGCCATTTAAACGTCTTCCAAAAAGGCAGTTAATAAAATCTAAAAGACTTGACAATGGGGTTTACTCTATTAAATCGTCAAACAACAGAACTAGGTGACAGCCAAAGAGAGAGGTCACAGGGTAGAAATGTTGAAGTCAAAGCTTTGCTTGTTACCTTTCCATCGCTCTGCATCTATGTCTCTTTCAGAGTGTCCAGCAAAGCACAGAAAAGCGCGGTGATGTGCTCACGGTCACCCAGCAGATCAGCGGGAGAGCTGGGGTCAAAGCCTGAAAGCTAGCTCCTCTGGTGAGACGCGCGGTCCTCTCCTTTCTGGTCGCTGCAGCACCAGCACGGCCCTTCCAGCGAGGACGGGCATCGCACCTGAAGTCATCTGCTGGGGCTTACTGGCTTTCCCTGTATGGTGTGGAAAGGATGCAGGGCTGGAGCATGGATATAGTGATTTACAGCTTCATGGGCAAATGTGCTCTTTTGTCTGTCCGTAACAAGAGGGAGATCATAGTAAAGGCAGTCAGAGTTAAATCAGCCCTTAGGTAGCACTGAAAAGCATAAGCGAAAAAATTTTCAACTTTCCTAGTGCCTTCCTGTACCTGTTTGTTTGCAAACCGAAATATTTCCAGTAAGCAGTGTGCGCTTGCTGCCTGCAGCCACAGGGATCTTCCTCTCTGCAAAGATGAGCCCCTTTAATGGGCCGTCGAAGCTTTGTGGAAGCCCGTTGAGCACGGGGCTCCAGGGGCTCAGACTTGATAGCGACAGCGGTCCCCACCTGTAGCTGCTGTGGGGCACCACGCACGCGGTGGTGGGTTTTCTTAGCACAGGGGATGCTAGGGTTAACAGTTTATTAGACTGCATTTGCAATGGCTTCCTGGCAACACATCTAGAAAAGGTAGAAAGAGACCTGGTATAAAGACTTAATAGTATTTGGGTTTATAAGACCTGTTTGACACCAGCAACTTTTAAAATCTTTCTTTTTTCATTTGATGCCATCGGGAGAAGCATGGCCTAACCATTAAGGATGCAGGACTGCTTCCCACTCTGACTCTCACACAGTCCTTGTGTATTTCTGAGCATATTGCTGGTTTTCCCCCTGTTTCTGTGGGTAAATATGAAGTAAGATGGACTTTACACGCCCCCGTGCCACACGGTCGCATGACTTTGTGAAAGAAAAGACTACGTTCAGCTTCATTTCCCACAGCCAGAGAACTGTTGATATCCGCTGTCAGAAGCTTAGTTGCAGGGTTCAGCCTGATTAAAAATGTTTACAGTTTATTCAAATATTTATAGATATAAGTATAAATGTTTATGTTTAAATGGAAGAGACGAAAGCACAAAACTGAACCAGAAGCATGAATTGTTAGCCCATACCTTTGTGGTGCAAGATTATTCAGGTCAGCAAGACTGCTGGCACTGATTGTATTTGGAGGAAAATCAGTGTTGGGTTTGTCTGTGAGCTCTTTATTTTTTGGCAACCGAGTAGTTGCATTCATGGAGGAATAAATAGATTATTATTAAGGACTAGTCTAGCAAATGAATGGTTGTGTCGATAAATGCTGCAATACCTTTGGAATGGTCCATGCAATTTTTGGAGCAGTGCAATCCATACTCATTAGATTATAAAATGAATGTCCTGGCCTTTTGACAACACAGGAGCTTAAAGTACTTCAGACCTGTAATCAGATACCGGCGTACAAAATGCTTCCAAAAGGTCACTGTTTAAGATGAGGTTAACACCAGGTACAGTAACTCTCCTCTTGCTTCCAGTTCTTCTGGGACTGAGGGAAGAACTGGAGCTCACATATCAACATCAGTGTGTTCCTGCTAAGACCAGATAATTATTTTTTATTCATAGTTTTCAAATGACGTGGGGATGGCTCTGGCATAAGTGAGGCATTAAGGCTGGAAAAGATGATTTGGGATGTCAGAACATACATTACTCCCTGTGGTGTCTGACCGTATTCACCTTGCGTTTGCCCTGTGTCCCGAAACACCGGGCGTCCTTCCCGCTCCAAGCTGTCTGGAGGTTAAATTTGCTCTCAAGTTATCAAGGAACCAAGAGGCTTGAATGAAGAATAGATTTTATGACAAGGTCGGGATGCCTTTAGCTTGATGGTATTCAAGAAATCAATCTGAAATCTCCCCTTTTGGCATTGTAGCGAAGGGGGACATCTGTGTGCGTAGGAACACGTTTCTGCTAATCTGCTGTGACACGTTCTGCCACTGACTCCCTGGCGGCCTTTGGAGGAGATGTGTTTTGTTGTCATGTATGAGGAACGGCAGTCGCTTGCCTATCAGTGACAGCATCAATGCCTATTTTCTGCAAACCTATCGTCATTTTGTAGCTAGGTATTAAAGGTGTTAAAATAACTGGGCACATAATTTAAATACTGGTTAAAAAAGCAAAGCTGAGACTGTGATGGGGTGAAACAAGCATGTGAAGTTGTAGGGAGGAGAAAAGGAAAGGAATGCTTGTAATAATAAGTTGGTTACGTTTCTGCGATGTCTTTCACCTCGGATTCACAGAGTGCTGTGAAAAGAGTCACTGCATGGAGACCAAGACACCCTGGGAGAGAAAATTGATTTTCCTCAAGCAAAAGCAGCTGTTTTTTCACCTTGCACAGCACTAGCACCTGCCCCTTATGATGGGAAGTGAGCTGTAGGGGAGATGAAGGCAGCAAAGCAGGTTGGATTTGGAATGGAGGCTTTGCCCGAGCAGTGCATCCTTTCCCAAGTGCACTGCTTGCGGTGCAGCACAGGGGAATTGTTTAGTGAGAGCTCAGAAGGGAAACAAGGAGAGCTGCCTGAAAATGTGTTGCAGTTTGAAAATTTCAGCATTTTCACAGCTGAAAATGAGTGGGGAAAGCAGTGAGTGCTTCCCTCTTACCCAACTGCAAGATAATTTACATTCTGAAATTTTTGAGCATGGAGGGAAAAGCAAAAAAAAACCAAAACAAAACACCAATCTCCCCTCCTTCCCTTTCATCCTTCTTTCAAAATGACATTTAGCTGAAGTGGCCTAAATCGGGAGTGCTTGCTGCCTTCCCCACTGCAGCATCTCCCCACTGCCAGCTAGGAAGAAAGACGTACTGGCTTGCAGTTGCTGGCTGCAGCACGCAAATGTGGACTTGGCTGGAAGAAAACGTGGGTGATGAGGAGATGGTGAATAAAAAAATTCAAGTTTTTGACAAAATATCCAGGAAATGTTTTCACTCAAAGACTAGGAGGAAGCAGGTGGTGTGTGGCAGCCTAATGAACGTGTGTTCTGCTTACTGGGATATACTGCGCTCAGGTTTTGCTTGCTGTTCTTAAGGGCATTTCCCTATGGCTTGTCCAGAAAAAGCCTCACTTCAAGTGTCTGGCAAACTCATGGCTGAAAACACCCATGTTTCCAAAGCAAGATCAGGTTTTATCTAAGGAGTATAATACTGAGGTAGTGATCCCTTTTGGTGTCTTTTGTAGGACCTAGTAAATACTCAGTTATGAGTATTGACTTGATGTTGGTCTAGAGGATGTGACCTGATAAGGTGCGAGGGGAAGAGAAGCCACAGAAGATGATGGAAGAGACATTTACGTTTAAAGTCGGGGGCTAATGAACCTGAGGACCCCAAAAAGCTCATGGACAGAGTAATTTGATAGTACAGCAAGGCAAGTTGGAAGGATGCTGTTTATCGCTGCTTGAAGCAGCATCATTTTTCTTGCATACACTGTTGGGAGGATTTTTGCTCTTTCTGTGTCTTTTCCCAGCTAAAAGCACTACAGAAATGTTAGTACTTCAAGACTGATGCTTATGTATGTGCTTTGAGACGGCAGTGGTTTGCACCAGGTAAAAATCTGACGGGTCTGGGACAGCAGAGAAATTAGGAGGCTTGGGAAGAGCGAGATACATCCTTATGCTTTTGAGTTTGACTGTAAAGATGAGCAAGGTTGTTAAAGGATTTTTGTTTTCCTCCATATTTGCTGGGAAAAGATGTCTTGGACCTGGGAGAAAGCCTTCTGAAGGTTGATTAGGAGGAAAGGGGGAGAAAAAAGTCATGTTTTCTTTGTCCCACCCTTAGCCCATCCTCCCCTGAAAAATAACAAACCAATGCAATAGCATGAAAACAAGTCTGAGGAGACATACTTGCAGTGTGTGTCTTGGCGTCGAATAATACAGCTGACTCCCACAACTACACATCTCCTTCCAAGCATCATAACTGTCTTGCTCCTCCCTGGGGAGCGCTTCCTGGAGAGCTGGCATAGCCCCGTGCTCTAGGGCTTCAGAAATTTGGGTCTTGTCCTGGCTCTCTCTCCCAGGCTTCTTATGGAAATGTCTCTTGATCTTTCTATAAAACAAAGAGATTGTGTGTCTTTTCTTTTTCTTATAACCCATCAGCTTAATATGCAAGCTCCAGCTGACCACTACTTGCTGTCAGAGCATAGTCTGAGGGTAACAGTGGCTCTGGTTGCTATCTCCATGCTAGTAAAAATAACATTATCACTCTCGGGCATTCTGGTGCTGAGCAGGTAGTCAGGTTCAGCAGCAGTAAAGCTTAAGCTTTTTAATTATTTTCTGTAACTAAAATTCAATAGCCAGCAGAGTCCTTTCAGAGGGAAGGATGCCTTAGTAAGAAATAATGTGTATCCTACTACCTACCTCTTGCAGAGAGGGTTTGGCTGGGCTCAGTGCACAGCTGTGTTGAGAGGCAGCCCCTGCTAATGCACCCCCTCTTGTGGCTTGTAGTCAGAGAGGCTGTGCTGCAACATCGCCTGAGTGGGCAGAAAAAGTCCAGTTTCACAGGTTCCCCCCAGGAACGCGACCCTGTTAGGATCAGTTTGGATACTGCAGTGTCGTCTAGTTGACCCCACCATGAGGGACCCTGATGCTGTCGTGCTGATGTCATGGGGGGAGAAAAAGATACGTCACTGTGTTCAAGCATGTGCTGTCCAGCCTGACTGCAATAAATTGTAATTTCAGATTAAGTGTGTTTTACTTTGCTCTGTTTTGGAGTCAGGTTCCATTTGTACCCGAGCTGAAGAGCCCAGTGGAGAATAAAGCCCGGCTCTGCGCTGACGTGGTTTCTGGCAGACACGTTGAAGGCAAAGCAAGGTCGGGAATGGTTGAGCAGATGCTGGGCCACGTCATTCAAGCACTAGACCATAATTTGCCCTATTGGGAAAGCAGTTGTGCTACTCAGTCTTTTCCTGCACCAAATTACAGTGTCTGTGTTTGGTCTTTTCCTGGAAGGCTGGAATCCCTGAGATATGATGGACTGTCCCTGGGGCTGCAACTGTAGTCTCATGAGCTACGTGTTGCACAGCAGCCGGTGACGGGACCTCTCCGAGCAAGTGACTCAAGTGTCTGTGCCAGCAGAGATGCGGTGCAGTGGATTTCCACACCCTGCCCGAGCCAAGGAAAGCCAGGGCAGCCATCCTGCCCACCCGCTTCCCACGTGGCAGCTCGTTTCTGTGCAGTCTCGCTCACAGACCCGTAGCACAGGGACAAGGAGGGCTAAGCATGCTGGCCAGGCTAGTTTTATCCAAAAATTTCGTGTCTTTTGGCTCCCTAGTCCATACAAGGAATAACTGAGGGGGAGCTAATGACCTATCTTATTCCCGCACACCCTCTGTCATCCAGTTCTGCCCCAAGGCTTTCGGGGAGGCTGAGACTCACTGTGAACCTTATTTTGCAGCTCCTGTCTTTTCTTTCAGACAATACCAGCCAATAATGTTCAAAAGCTCTTTGCCTCTTCCACCCTCCGTGGACTTCGGTGCCTCCTTGCCTGCTCCCTCCTGGCTTTGTGCAGAACCTCTGGGTCACGCAATGAGGTTCTGCTCCAGTCCCAAAACAGCTTTCACCATGTTTCTCCTGACAGCAGGAAAATCTGCTCTTGGCCGTTAAGAACTGTAAATAACCCCGATGATGCAGGCTTTTTATTCTCTTTATTTGTCTCTGTGTAGATGGAAACTCTACCCCCGGGTGCTCAGGGATGTGTCGGTAATGGACCTGTCAACCTCAGTCTTGGGGCAGAAAATCAGCATGCCAGTCTGCGTTGGAGCGACTGCTATGCAGCGCATGGCTCACGCTGATGGAGAGACATCTACTGCTAAAGGTAAACCAAGCAAAGTGTCCCCTGCAGTGAGGTAGAGATTGTTCATCAGTAATACTGTGCTTGCTGGTTGTGAAGCCCAGCTTGCTTTCTTGTTCCTGATGCTGTGGCCAGGATGGGCTTGAGCTGCTGCTCAGAGTAATCGGGTTTATTTTTGGTTTTGTTTTTTACTGTTTTCCTTTGCCTGTTTTGTGTGCGGGTTCTCCTTCTCTATGAAACAGGGATGAGAAATGCAGTATGTAAGAGGGGAATCTTTTGTAACAAATACAAAATTGAAAATGACATCTGTATACATATCTTTCTATATGTTCTATAACTATAACTATATATATTGTCATGGCAACATTCTTCCTGTTACAGAACTGCTTCTAGAAATTCAGAAGCCTTTGCTTGTTTGGGAAAAACACTTGCTTTGAAAAGAGCTCTTTGAGAGCATCCCAGGGAGCCACTGAGATAAGGGCCCCTCCGGGCTAGATACTGCACAAAGATGTTGCCGGTATGGAGGCTGAAGCCTAAAAGGCTGTGAGAAATGGCACGTTAATCAGAATTCAAATAGGAAACTGTTTCCTACTCCTTTAACCCAAGCTGCAGAATGACACAAAATCTGAGGAACAGGTCACGCGGTGTGCCTGTTGCATACAAACAGCATCGGGCTGTGCATGTCAATGATCCAGCACTGAAAGAAAAAAGATACAAAATCTAAATAGGCAATATTTAAAAAAAAACCCATAATCCTGTGCATGGTTGAGCTATTCATCTAACAGCATTTCCATGACCAATGAAGCAAATGCTAGTGTGAAGTGAGTCTAATTATCTGCGCGGCAGTGCTAAGTCTCATTAAAAAGCCGCGTTGCTGTGATGTGCACCGTGAGGGGCTGCAGCGCAACTCCAGCGGCAATTTCTGAAAAAGCAGATTTCTCCAGTTTTACAGTATGTTTGGGGATACATTTTTCCCCTTCCCGAGAGATTTATTAGGAAGCCAAAGCTTTTATGCCTATTGCATGTGCTGGCTCGTTCCACACGATGGAGCTCGAATACCTTGAATTGGTTTGAGAAGCAGCGTCCAGTGGGACGCCTTGGTGCTGTCCTGTCCTTTGGCAACTCTTGCACATTATTTCTGGCCCAGGTTATGCTGGGAGGAGGCTCTGAGGCATTATTCTGTTAACTGCAAACATATTAACGCAATGTTAAGAGCGAGATTTGAAACAGAAAATTCAGGATGTTCCTTAACAAAAATTCCCACCGGTGCTATGGCCTGGCCACGGTTTAAGGCATAAATCTATAATGGCCTGTAAAGTCGCGTGGTACAATAAGGCTGACTACCAGGGCTGAGTTATGATTGTGGTAGATAACTTAATTTTGGAATTTCCTGACTTTTGTGCACTTACATTTTCAAACTTTAACATATGATTATTGCATTTAATGTTCTTGGGTTTTCAAGCTAGGAGAGTTTGGTGTACTGGCAACAGTTTGAATGTGTGGTCAGGTAAACGTATCTATTGGAGTTGGTAAATTTTTTCATCACTTTCAAAGGAGAGCATAATTAAAATCACACCCTCTGTATTGAATTAGCATTTCTTGTAGAAAAAATACAGCTTTGGTTTTGTGCTCTGTTAGAGGTGGAGTGGGACATTCAGTGCCAAGCTTTTCATTTGACCTTATAAGATGACAGGGATTAGCTGTAAAGTACACATTTGGCTTAAAGGTTCCCTTAAACTTGGGACATTTGGGATTGGGGGGTTGCCACATCCAATTTCTCTTAAACTCTGTGATACCTCTGAAATACAAGCAAGCAGATTGTTGGTTGTTTTAAATCAGCTTTTGCTTCAGCTGCACTGATTTATGCACGCCAAGGAAGTCTGATCCATAGTCTTGCGGCTTCGTAAGCTTGACTTTTGGCTCAGGTGTGTAGGAAGCAACGTATGTGGTGGTGCCTCTGCTGTTGTGACGATCTCTGAAATGCATGATGTGGTCTGAATCTTGCCCCTTCCTGGCCAGGGAAGCAGGTGTTGTGTGCCCTGGCTTGTCTCGAGGGGATGGCAGCTGCCCAAAGGAGCACCCACACTGTGCACATGTGTGTACCCGGGTACCGCTCAGCAGGTGCCACAAGCTACACATCTGCCTGGTAGGGGTTAAACCCCAAGAGATAATCTTGGGTTCACACCATCCTTACCTGCAGAGCAGGGTGGTGCAGGTAGCAGTAACAACTCCTTCCCCTACCTTTTTGTATTTTGAGAACGATGCCTTTTCCTGCCAAGGAGTTCCCTTCAGTAACAGCGTTTTTCTTTGAACTGCTCTGCTTTTCCAGCAGGTTTGCCTGCACGTTGCAGCATAAATACCCTCTCTAGGGACAAGGGCCTGTCATGGTGTCTCTTCTTAAGTAAAATTCCCTGCCCTCGCAACCCCTCACTTTGGGGCTTGTCAGGGTTGTGGGAACTGCTGTCCCTTGCTGCTGCTGCTCCTTGAGGGATGCTCTTCCGCAGCGACCAAGCTGGTGGAGAGGAGCGTGCGTGTTTCCCAAAACAGGGCAAAGTCTGGCAGCTTGCCTTAAAGACACCTTCATTGACAATTCTGTTTCATTATTAAAGGATCTTTTGGGGGAAAAATGTTCAATTGCAATTTTAAAAGTTGCTGGCCGCAGGCCATCCAACACGATGTAAGTTATTCCAAAGGTTAACTAACTCCACTTTGAGCAGAATAAGCTGTAATAATGGTCAAAACTTGTACAGCTTCAAATCCAGATGTTGGATTTACTTACCCTTCTGTTAACTAGACTTTTAAAAAAAAAAAAAAAAAGAAAAAAATTATCCATATAGGCTGTAATAAGTTTGCTCCTCAGTTTTCTTTCACATGTCTAAATGGACCTGGAGTCCTTCCTTATAGAGAAAGCTCTCCTATCCTTGACAGAGTTTCATGGACCTTGGCAGTTGTCCCAGTTTTTCCAGGTCCTTCTTCAAGTATATTCCCTAGCATTTTGGTTGTAGTTCATCAGTGTACAGGGCGATTTTCCAAATAATGGATTTTCTGTTCAGTAGAAACTGAAAAACTGGGAGGAAAATTGTTTTGGATTAACTGAAATGTTAATTTCGTCCAAAATACAATGTTTTATTTCATTTTCCTACTAGCTAACGCTTTTAGCCATAGTTCTGTTTTGAAACAAAAGTGTTAGCTCAGAAGAAAACATTTCCATTATGAAAATATCAACACATGACATTTTGACTGAAATGAATTTTTGTTGTTCTTCCCACTCCAATTTTAACCTCTTTAACTAAAAATATTTGCCAAATTTGATGAATAACCTTAGCCACCATTAAAGAGCAAAGGGCTGTTCTCTAAACACTTTTCAACAGAACTTTTCTGATTCTACATGATGGGTTTTTTTCTTGCTTGTCCATCAGAAGATTCACTATTCCTCCATGCAAAGACATTGATTTGCCATCCCAGCTTCGTGCTGTGCTTGCAAACCAATGTGTTCCCCTGTCATCTTCAGTCAGCACTCCCCACAAGTGCAGTAGTACTCATGCTCCTGCAAACAGGTCCCACCTTCAAGTACACCAAAACAAAATCTTGTGCACCATCCAGCTGCTGAGCAAGAATTAGCAATTTTTTTGAAATCTTAATTGATTATAAACAGATATGTGGCATTATTTTAAACAGGTATGTAGCATTATTTTATTGAGATTCCTATTCTGTTTATATTGTTGCTAATTACACAATGTTGTCTTACTGACCAATTACCTTATATTCTTGTGTTTTAGCTCAGAAAGGGTATTGCAGTACCTGACTCCTCTCTGACTTGCTGAAAATCAAGCTGAACAGCCTGACTCTGTTCTTGGCCAGATCTTTCAAAAACTTTGAATGCTAGTTGCTCAGATCTGGTGATTTTATATTTACCCTCTGCAATTGCTCTCAAACAACTTTCTGAGTTACTGCTGAAGCACGAAGGGTTTCACCATCACCTGTGATGTGACTGCACCATTTGCTTTGCCAGACAGAGAATAGGAATACTGACCGAAAAGCTTCCCCCCAGCCCTTGCTGTAGTTGAGTTACTAGCAGCTCTATCATTTCCACTGGAGAGGGAGCAACACCTTTGTTCCTTTGGCTCTTGACAGACTTGTACCGTGGTTTTTGTTTGCTTTAATGCTGCTGAGCATCTGAATTCAGGTTCCTTGTGCTTGTCTGATGTGCCCATGGCTGTGAAGGAGAGATTTTGTGCTCTCTTGCTCTCGGTGCTCAGCCACAGTGAAAATAGCAGGACTTTGTACCCATCTTTCACCTGTTTCCTATGTGGTGTTCCAAAAAAAATGTTAATTTTGAGGTATGGCTAGTCCAGAGTCATTGAGAGGACAATATTCACGTGGGACAACATGGCTTGGACTGACCTGGCCCTGACTCCCCTCAGAGACCAGCATGGCCAGGGGATTTTCTGGTGCAAGTGTACACAGGCAATCTGGTGTGGCAGCCCCCTAGACCAGCCAGATCTATTTTGGCCA
Source organism: Pandion haliaetus (assembly GCA_013401275.1). Classification (NCBI taxonomy): domain Eukaryota; kingdom Metazoa; phylum Chordata; class Aves; order Accipitriformes; family Pandionidae; genus Pandion; species Pandion haliaetus. The sequence continues at coordinate 38,815 of VYZV01002977.1, read as the reverse complement.
CGCGTTTTTTTCCCTGCTGCCTCCAGTCTTCCTGCCCAGCTGACAAAATGCGTTGTGTCAACAAAATGATTGTAGGCACAACTTGCAGGCAGCGTTTTGTAAGGGGTGAGGTAAGGCTGGGCAGGGGATTTCTCAGCAAAGTGTGTTTTGTCAAGAGAGTAATGTTAAGTACTTTAAACAACTCTGTTTCTTAGGAGATGCAGCTCCAAGAACATAGCTACTTCTTTCAAGAAATACCACTGTGCCAAAAGGACATTGTGTTGATCCCAAGTAATGTCCTCTGGCCCCTAACTTGGGGACAGTGGATTCACTGGTGGATTCAGGGAAAAACGACCACAGTGGGGCAGTTTGGCTGCCGTACTTTGGAGATGCCCCTAAAAGGGAAATGATGGGAATTCGCGCAGCTAGAGAAAAATAGCAAATTCCCATTCCCATACAAGGTAACCCTGACAAAATACGCAAGCTTAAACTGGGCTCTTTTCCAGCGTCCTCCCCTGAAGTATGTTGCCTCTGGGTTGCCCACAGGGACAAACTTCATACCCTTCCCAAACCACTTAATGAAGTGATGCCCCATCAAAGGGGGGAAGGAGATTCTGAGGTTTCAGGATGAAAAAAGGGCTAAAAAACCTTACTGTTCTGTTCTCCTATGGGCTTCCCAAGTGGGTTCGGTCCCACGGTCAGCCTTGATTTCTTGCTATGTAAAATCCTTCAGCTGAGTTCCCCAAGAATGAGGAAAGCCCCATTTTATTGAGGTTTATATTCCATGATGAGAAGGTATGTCCTTGCTTGTGGCTTCCCTGGGCTAAGTACAAGCAGGTAGCAGTGGGGCTGAGAAACCTGCGCCCGCTCAAGGTAGCCATGGAGCAAAGGCTGTTAAGCTCCCCTTTCCTAGGCACCCCACCATATCCTGATTCTAGTTGCATTTGGCCCTGGAGTACAAATAACTCAAAGCTTTATTGTCCTGATGTCGAAAACTTCCCCTGCCTCCTGTGTGTGGCTATTGCCATGCTCTCTGCACTGTCATTGACCTCAGTGGGAGCCTGCAGTGTGTACAAAGGTAAATATGTGCTTTGGGCAATGCTCAGGATTAAAAGAAGACCGGGGGGGGCGGGGAAGAAGAAAAGAAAAAACTAAAAGCAATCTGAAATGGCATGAGGAAAGGCTGGTTTACAAAAATCTGGTATTTAAACTCTGGCAAATGTCACATTGCTTCAAGAGCATCCCGTGAGAATATGGATCTAGTAGTACTGATTTGTAATAATAAATAGAGATATTTGCAGCACCCCAAAATTGAAGTGTAAAATATAGTTGTTGGAGGAAACGAATTGCTTCTGTTTTCTTCAACTGCAGCTAAATATGCAAGGAGTGGGAGTATATTTTTAGCAAAACCTGATTTGAGGTAGGAAAAAAAAAAAAAAGAACCCGGCAGCACTTCAGGACTATGTATCATATGTTTTGGAAAGTCTAGAAAACTGTCAAAATAAGCTTTAAAATGATCAAGATAAAGTACAGATCAACCCAAACTGCAACTTGAAAAATTTTGGGTGTGTGAACTTTGAATTTGACTGTGCAGATCTAAAATACGCGTGCTGAGCTGGTGCTTTACCAGAGAGTCGTTAACTTTACAGGACAGATGAGAGGAATTTTGTGAATATGCTTTTGTGAAAATGCCATATCCCAGTCTGGGATAGTTGAACTTTGAACCAAACTGCTTAAATCTAATCTTAAACAAGATGAAAGCATTATTTTCTCTATTGCTACATATGCAGATAAGTTGAAAGAATATGGTGGTATTTTGTGTTTTAAATCTTCTATTGACTGAATATATTTTACTCTGCAGTTTCTATTTTATTTTTTGCTTTTGCAACTATTCTTGTGTCCGTAGGGCTGTAGACGTAGACTTGAGAATAAAAGTAAGAATGGAAATAAATGATACCTAAAGGCAGATTGAACCATAACATTTACATTTTTCCCTTATCTGATCTGAGGGTTTTGCAATTGCTGGGTTAGCAACCCTCCTTCTCATTCATGAACTTGTATTTGACAGAGCGACAGGAATGTGGATCCCTTGTTTCTTAGCATTGCTCAATGGACTTGATTTGGCAAATCACTTATTACGGGATTTGCGATAACCCACCACAGCTGATTTTAGCAGGACTTTAGGCATTCAGTATGCATGGTTCTTTCAAAGAAACTCATTTCTATGTACTTAATCTGTGAGAGGGCACTATTTTCAGTAATTTTAAGGGGAGGAATGAAATAGCTACAATGTAGAGAGTTTTGGGTCATTGCTACTGTATTTCCAATGATTGAAAGCTGCCTGGTAGCCCTGGGAGGGTGTAACCAATTTGTTTGAATAAGCTGTTCATAAGTTTCCACTCTAAGAGACTTGTAATCCTTATTTAATAAAATGTTGTCATAAAGACCACTTTTTAATTCCTCGATGGGCTGGAGATGACGTTTTGAAACAGAGGTCCATTTACATTAAAAATATGCATACTGCGGTAGACCAAGAAAAACAAGGCTTTATATAATATTTTTGAGTTTTACAGTGTGTTTTCCTTTATTTTACATTAAGTGACAGATTACTCCAAAAAGAATAAGTAATAGATTCATAAAAATATAATTGTATGAGGTTAGCTGGTTTGTAGTGCAGCCCGGGTTGGAAATCAGCCCCAGGGAAGCAGCCAGCACAGAGCCTCCGGCTGCTTGACCCCATCTGGGATTATTAAATGACATTTAACCTCGGGGCTGCCCACACCTCGGGAGTGATTTCACTCCACAGCTTTCTGAAGGTAAAGGAGGAGAGGCCAAAACACATTGGGCATGAGCACCCATCCCTTTGGCCTCAGTGGAGACTTTGGAGAGCACTCATCTGTTGTACCTGCTCGTCTTTGTATTTACTTTGGGGTGTTCTGGGTGGGGAGTGTCACTTGGGATGTGTTTCTCCCACTCTCAGCAAGGTCAGAAATTCTACATTGTGTTGGCAGAAGTGTCAAGCTTTATGAGCGGGATCACACAATGGATGTGGGGGTTCCTCTCCTTCAGGCCACAAGACAGCCGGCACAAGTGTTGAAGCAAAGAACAGCGGAGCTTCCCCCTTAAGGCTTTAAATGAGGTTGTCTGCTGGACTGTGTCCTTCTGTTTTATTATGACCCGAAATACCCTGTAAGGTTGACAACAGGCATTTACTAGAAGAGCACTTCAAGAAACGTAGGCTTAATGCTAGTGAATGTTTTGGGGGTGGAAGAAAGCAGCCAAAATGCCATGATCAAAACGCTCAAGGGAGCGTGTGTGGCAGTGGTTAGGAGGACTGAAGAGCAATGTTGAGAATGACAGATCCGAGACACTGATCTGCAGCAATGTGGCAGTGTTCAAAAAGTTGGAAGTCTTAAATGCATTTTTTAAATAATTCAAAACTGTGCATGTGTGTGTATGTCCTTAAATGTATGTGCCAAGATCTCTGACAAGTGGCAGCCAGACGCTAGGGGCTTCCAAACAGGCTCCCCGTAGGAAAAAGAATTACTAATATGGGTTAGGCTTAGTTTGATTATAATGTCTTCTATTTCCAGTATTGGAGCAGGGATCATCCTAAACAGCGTGCAGACAGCAGACACCAGAATTTTGCCTATAAACACAGAGAATAAGCCAGAGAGCACTTGCAGCAGCCCACCACTGTTAGTAACTGCTATTAACGTAGCATTCCCTGGAAGGCTGAAAATGCATTAACACTGAGGAAAGGCAGTGTGAAATTACATGCACCGACACACTCTCACGAGCCAAGTGCTCCTGTTTAGAGGAGCCTCTGTGTTTTGCATAATCTTGAATATATCTTTGTGTTTCTCCAGCCTGCCATGCGATGGGGACAGGGATGATGCTGAGCTCCTGGGCCACATCTTCCATTGAAGAAGTGGCTGAAGCAGCTCCAGATGGCCTTCACTGGCTGCAGCTTTATGTGTACAAGGACCGGGAGGTTACCAAATCCCTCGTGAAGCGTGCAGAGAGAGCAGGCTACAAAGGGATCTTTGTGACGGTGGACACGCCGTTCCTCGGCAGGCGCTTTGATGATGTTCGCAACAAGTTCCAGCTTCCTCCTCACCTCAGGTAGATGCCTGCTGGTGGGATGGGTGTGTGGCAGTGCCATGGTCGCTGTGAGGTGCTGTGGGAGAAATTTGTCTCTGGCACAAGAAATTTCTTCCAGGTGCCACATGCCGCACTGGGCGGTAACACCGGAGAACTGAGCACATACCTATTGCTGTGCTAGGGCTATGATCCGCTTTGGGTCAAAACTAAGTTTTCTTGGCTGTTTGCAGACTGTAAAAGATGCTGTGTGCTGGGCAACATGAGGCTGCAGACTGATGAGGTTAGAGAGATGGGGCATTTCTTAGTACATCTGTCAATGTATTCTTGGAAGTCTTCAAAACAGCTGGACACAGCCCTGTGCAACCTGCTCTGACTCTGAACTTGGATCCAGCTGCAGAGTTGGCTGTACTCTGAATGGGGGCCTGGTCTAAGTGGAGCAAAAGTCCCTTCTGACTGATGTTACGGTCCCTTCTAACCTGTGTTATCCTATGATACTGCACTGAGTCCAGGGTCATCTTGTTACCAACCACGGAGCCCCTCTCCAAGCAAATTCAACTCTTCTTTTATCAGATATCAGTCTTTCTAAATTCTCCATGAGAGTGGATTTCTATCCCCACGTGTGTTTTGGGTCATTTTCTTAATCTCGGAACAATTTGTGGCCTCATGATTGACTTCAGTACTATATTCTAGTTCCTCTCTACTGCAGGGCCTATGCAGCATTTTATTTTAACCAAGTTATCCAGCAGTGTTGTAAGGGCACTGATTTCACTCGCCTTTTGCAAATATAAATCAGTACACTGTAGAGACCACCCTGATAAACATATGCTGAAGTGCTGGCACAGTGTTAGCAGCCAAGGACTGGCTGGAAGAGTATTTAGTGGATGGGATATCCAGAATCTGGGTTTGCAAATTGGAGCTAAAAATGTCATGAGATTCTTGCAAATAGGTCTTGGTAGTGACCGCGGTCTGCCATGGTGTACCGAAAAGGATAGCTGAACATATTTTGAAGCAGATTGACTTTGATTTGAGTTCTGGGTGAAAGCTAGTTTTGAATATTATCAATGGATCTGAAATGCTCTTCCTATGTCTCTTAAGACTGTTATGTTATACTATGTACATAACATATGTAACATGTGCATAGCAAGAAATATAATATCACATCCTGAGGTCTTTCTTCTTTTTCATAATATTCAAATTGAAGGTAAGCTATGGGACTGTGCAGTGAAACTGATTCCTCACCTCACAGGCAAAAAACCTCCAGAGCTTGAGGTATTGGATCTCCCCCATAGGCTTGTACTTGAAGCTAATAGATGATATGATGAGGGTTGACAGAGCAACCTTAACTCTGCCAGTGACTTCTTCTGTCTTAAGGTACAATCTTAGGAGGGTACAATCTTAGGAGAAAAACACCAGAAAACAAAAAATCCCTGACACATCTAACATTAAAATGTAGTACACTGGTATGCACATGCCCCATGTAGTAGTCCTATATGTGATTGTGATTAGATCTATAGATCTGTGATTGACAAAATATTATCGATACACACTGTCATTTTACCTAAAAAAAGAAATTAAAAAATTCTTTAAATAACTTTTTTTTTAGGGGCAGTATCATTTTAAGGCCTGGGGTTAAAGAGTTTTTGAATGTGAGTCAAATAACCCCAAAATATTTGAGGAAAGCGATAGAGCATTTCCAAAACACTTTGTCCCCACCTGACTGAACCGTAACAAGGTTTTGAGTGAACCATATGAAAGAATATGAAGTTGGAGTAATCTTTAAAGGTTTGAATTAATCACTTCAGATTTCAGAATGACACTTGGACAGTGTTTTGTTGCAGAGTCGGCAGTGGAACTCCCCTAGCGCAGGGCTCTGCTCAGTTATGTGATAACTTTTTCTTGGCTTCGGGTTTTCAACAAAGTTTCAAAGAAAAAACAAGGTGCCATTGTGCTCAGAAACGTATGTAAGGCAACATTCATTCAAGTGTTGATCTGCATTTCACAGGCCAAGAAAAACAACGGTTATTTATATAATCTAATCCATGGTTCTGTTTTTCTCTGGGTACCCCACCCTCCACAAATCAACAGCTGAAAAGCTGGATCTTGCTGAGAGCCCCCTCCTTTCTCATTTTCTTCTGGGCCTGGAGCTGAACAGAAAAGCCATGTGAAATGCTGCTTGTTGCAGGCATGAAATCGGCAGTGAAACTAGCCAGTTTCCATGCAAAAAACCCCGTGCATTTCCCAAAATGTGGAATATGAGTATAAAATAGCGCAGTGTGGAACGAGACACAATTTCCGAAGAACAGAGTAATCAGCCTCGTGTCGCTGATGGTGGTTTAATGCTTGTGAGCACTCGGGGCTGCTTCAGCTTTCAGCTTACAAGCACAGCCTGAATTTCTCTATTTCTCTAATTTCTGCTTTCACCTTCTGCTTTGTCCACTAAGTCTGTGAACTCTTTGGTGCAGGGGCTGTCACTTACCATTCGGTTCCTAGAACCTGTGAGATTGATTTGGTGCTAAACAGCAAATAATAACGAATGCTTTCACATGAACTTCATTTCCCCCCCCTGCATTTTAGAAGGAAACATAGTCAAAAGACACAGGGTGAACTGGCTGGATGTTGGTCTTGTCAGACAGATGAAAATTCTGAATTCTTTGCAAGGCTTCGTGAAGTTCCGTCTAAATCATGGAGCTTAACAAAATTTCCTTTCCTTCTCCCTGCCCATCTACCCGATCTTCTGTTTCTCCAGCAGCTGAATCCACTGAATTTGGGGAAAAAAAAAAAAAGCAAAAGCAAAACCAAATTTGCTGTGTGAAAGCTAAGGGGATTTTTGGCTGGTAAGTAAAGGTGTACCTCTTGACTTCAGTGGGTCTTGGGTTTTGTAAAGCAAGATTGATGTTGTCTTCTCACATCCAGCCTGTACCACTCTAGGGCCTGAATGTCCCACTGGGTCTGATAGATTTATCCTCACAGTGCTCCTGGTAGATACTGTTGTTCCTATTTTATGGTGGGAAACTGAGGCAAAAGGAGCGGCTAAGTGTCGTGCCCAAAATCACATGGGAGGTCTATGGGAGGACAAATGCTTGAGCCCAAATTAGTGCTTTCACTGCTCGGTCTTTCTCCTGATTGTGGATTTGATGCTGAAACCTTTAGATTTTGGACTTTATCCTATTTCTTTTGAAAGAACTAGGACTGTTGCTTTGGGCCGGAGAAACTGGCACCAATGTTATCAAATGCTTTGCCAGCCAAAGGTTTCAGCTTACTAAGGACTGTAATCTGACATGCTGGGATAGGTTTTCTTTTTTTTTTTTTCTTTTTTTTTTTTTTTTTTTTTTTTTTTAGCTCTTGCCTTGCAGTACAGCAAAGGTTTAACACAAGTATATTGAATGCTGGCATTAGGGACCGATTCATGGCTACAATGAATCTTTCTCAGACTATTTTTCTATGTCTTTTGTTGTTTTAGATTAAAAAACTTTTCAAGCAATGACCTGGCATTCTCTTCAGGGAAAGACTTTGGAGAAAATAGTGGACTGGCTGTGTATGTAGCTGAGGCGATTGATGCAAGTGTCAATTGGGAGGACATCAAATGGCTTCGAGGGCTGACCTCGCTGCCCATCGTCATGAAAGGAATCCTCAGGGGTGCGTAGCTCTGCTGCTTCCCATGGTGTAGGCAAGGTGTCCCTTCTTACAGAGGCACCAGGGAAGGAAAAGTGCTCGTTCTGGGGTAATTGCTATAGAATTACATAGAAATGCATTACTTTTTAATGGCAAGCATCTGCTTTGCTGATATGGAATATGGTTGGATGCACGTTCATATTTCTGTGCTGTGCTAAGTAGGGAAGATTTGCCAAAACAGAGCCAAAAACAGTCAAAGGGAAAAAACCTTCTTTTCCTCATGCATGGTTAGGAAGCCAGCAAGCAAGACACTTGCAGAAGCAGCTGCTTAAATAGGTACCTGGAGCTGTCAGATGGTTTGTACAGCTATGCTGCAAGTTGCGTTTACCTTGATGTTCAGTAAGCAGGGACCAGAGCCACAGGTCATTAAACTAGTAAGTTGGTAGGCTTGCATCACATCACTTATATCTGAAATCAGATGCAGCCAGGAAGATTGAACTTGCTCTGTTTGTTGTGCCTGTAAAGTCTAACTATGATCCGAGTTGGATGCTACTTAAAGGAAAGCTGGATTTCCATTCTGTCAAAAGCACTGAGCACAGTGAAGTGGTTTCATTAAGTATGGATTATTACTGTAATCATGCTGACAATTTTGGCTCGGAGAAAATAATTTAACAAAATAATTTCTTAGTGACAAGTTGTGGGACGTGGTAGAAAAAAATAAAGGCTAGCAACCAAAGCAGCTGCTAATCCAAAGTGGTAAAATGTTCTGCTTCAACATTTCAAATGACTTTTCTGGTCTTACTGCTTAAAGATAAAACCTTTATTCTGTGTTGAGATGGGGCTTTGGAAGGATGGAGCCCTAAGGTGGCTTTGGATTAGCTGGCCACATTTTAGTGATGCCAAAATTTCCCTCATCATGGTATGAATAAGCTCCCAGTTATGGAAGGGCATATCTTGTTTGTTTGGGGTTTTTTTCTAGCTGATGATGCTAAAGAAGCTGTAAAGATTGGGGTAAATGGTATCCTGGTGTCAAATCATGGAGCACGACAGCTTGATGGGGTCCCTGCAACTGTAAGTACTGGTGCCAATATGTAGCAGTAGTCTCTGGTTTTCTCTACATTTTGACTTCTTCTTTGCTTTCCCTGAACACATGGTAACTGGAGAAAAAAACCTGTAAATATGTGTTACATGCCCTAACCCATAAGCAGTAATCTCTCTCCACTTCTCTATCTATGTCACATCGTACTCTGAGTTAGACACAGCCTCCCCTTGGTCAGATAAAACAAAAAAAACCACAGGAGGGTTTACGTGAGGCCGTTTCTTCAAGCTATGTGGGCACTCTGTCCTTAGCTGCAGCACCCTGCATGAAAATCTAGAAGAGCAATTTCAGATAGTGTATTATTGTCAGTTAAATGTTTAGAAATTGGAAAGTCTTTAATAATTTTTTTCCAGTCTTCTATTTCTCCTTTCTCATCCTTTTTTGAACACATCCCCTCCCGTTGCCATTTGCAGTTCACTGAAGGTCATACTAGAGTTGTTTTTCCCTTTTAATATTCTTCAGAGAGTTCTGAAAAATTACAGAGTTACAGAACAGCTGAAGGCAGAATGAAACTCTCCCTTTTTCTCCTTTCAAATGTTTTCACCTTTGGAAAAGGTACAGAGTGGTTAAATTACAGGTTTTTTTCCTTTTTCCTTTTCCTTGTCATGCTGCCCTGTGCCTTTTCCAAAGGTGAAAGGGATTTGAGAAGTTCTCAACTGGCAAAAAAGAAAGAACTAAAGGAAAACGAAAAAAGTATGTGTTCAGGGTGAAGGAAAACCCCCAAAATTCCAGTCATCACTCATCTTGCTTCATTTGGTGTGGGAAAGCTGCGCAGAAAGAGAATGAAAGGGAGAAGAATCAAAGGCCAATTGTGACTGTTTCAGTATTCCTAATGTGTCCTTGATGAAAAACCTCCTGTTTTCCATGATAATTTTCTGAAGGGACAAGGGGACAGGCAAGCCTTTTTTCACTGTGGGGTATTTTGCACATGAGGTTTTATCTGCTGGGCTCTGCTGTCGCACTGGCGTGCCCCCCCACCTCCCCTGGAGCACTTCTGCCCTCTGCTTCTCTCCTGAAGGGCAGCTATGGTTTTCCCCAGCCAATTTCTTTCATCTGCTGATTTTCAGAGGTCTTCACGTGCACCCAGTGATAGCCTGGTTGTGTTGTCTGGTTCTTCACCAGCCAAGCCCTGCTTTGGGGAGCCAAATGCCAGCACAGATGGTTTTCTAAATGGTTAATGAAGTTGAGGCATTGTCCTCTGAGTTGAGGTATTATCCTCTGAGATGGTCTTGCCTGACTGTCCCCAGGTAATCCTGGGGCCTGGTAGGAAAAAGACCTCCTGATGTCAGGACTTCTCCAGTTTCAAAGAAGAGACTGAGATTTTTCTTTTTCAAATGTGATTTTGTGTCTTTGGAGAGTGTGCAGCTATTCGGTTTTAGACACCTTAAGGGGAACTGAATTTTCAGCATGTGTGTACCTAATAGTTCTGAAATGAATTTTCCTTCTTTTAACTTCTGTCCTCTTTATCTTCTTGTCACCTTTTGAGAATGTATTCCACAATTTCACTAAGAGTATTTGAAAATCTTGGGCAAGTCTGTGTGTGAGGTAATCCAACAGGAAGAATGTATGAGGATACCAAAACCACCATTTTGAGAAATGAGAAAGCTCAAGAAATATGAATTAATTTTTTACCAACTGCAGCAGAACAGAAATTAAACTTGCAAACTACTTGCTATGAGTTATTCTTTTGCAACACCACAGTGCAGAGGAGAAGGCACTATTAAAGCTGAAGCGTTCGCTGGATTTCATCGTACAAAGGACTACATTTCACAATGCCGTTTTCATAATGTAAATATCTGTATCAGATCATGTTAAATGTTTCTGGTTTAGAGACATAATGATTTGCTTTAATTTCATGGGTTTTCAGAACGTGAGCTGAACCCAAGCTGGTTGATATTTCTAGTGTCTAGTTACACATTGAGGAAATCTATGTTTTAATTATGGTTTGCATCATACTTTAGTTATTATAGCACTTTAATGTTGGTACAGTTTTTCAGGATGTAGAAAGTGGTCTCTGTATATGGAAATAGATCCAAATATGTTTGGCAAGGGAGCAAAACCAAAGGGAGGGGAAAAAATCACAGCAAGTGCCAAACTTCAAGAAAATTTTAATCCGAATCTAAAAACAAACTGCACTTTCAAATTTTTTCCCCTCATCTCCTAGTCCTTTTTTATCCATTAGAAAGGAAATAAATTACATCCGTATTTGAAAGACATGAACTTGTGTGCCTTTTGCCTTGCTACCACACACCGTTTCCCGTCTCCTTAGGACTTGGCTTCCAGTTTTGTGTCTTTCCTGATTTTCATGAATAGGAACTACTTAGGTGTTACAGGAACAGTTGCCCTATAATTAACACTTGAGGCTTCAATTAAGGATGCTCATCTCCTCACTGGGACCTCTTGCATGGTGTGGAGATGTTACTTAACTCCCTGATTACTTATAACTTGGGAACAGCAAAAATCCTTTTCCCTCTTACCTTTATCACTAGTGTAGGGGATAAGTAGAGCTTGGTGAAAGTAACATACGCGCACATTAAAGGAAAGCATTTCCCAGCTTGCTCAAAACTATTTTTTTTCTTATATGAAGAAATTTCTTCTACAATTATTCCTACAGTCAAGATGTATTTTCAAAAAGGAAAATATATGCATTAAAATTTTTCAGCCGACTGTGAGTTCCTCAGGGCACATCCTTCTCTTACTCCATGCCTATAAGTACAATGCCTGTCTCTGGGCTTCTGGATGCTAGCTGGCTCTTAGTATAAATGAATACTAAATTTAAACAAGAAAGTGAAGATGATTATATAAAAAGTGACAGTGATTCTGTTTTATCCCCAAACTAGTGAACCCTGGAAGTTTGGGGGGGTAATATCAAGGAAAGGCCTCCTCTGTGCTTGTTGTTTCTTCTTATATTCTTCCGAAGTATCTGATACTGGCTTGTGTCAGATACATTTCATGGGATCAGATGGACATTTTGTGTGACCCTGCTGATTCTCATTCTACTTACGTGACTCTTCAAATAAATTTGACCTTTGTATATATCTGCTAACATGCTAAGTCATGACTGTTTTTCTATACAAAGCTGTGTTATTTGTGCATACAGTTAGGCATGCAATTTCTCATTTAGCTTCTTTAAAGCTTGGATCCTGTACGTAAGAGTTCATTCAAAAAAGAAACAGGGTTACAGAAGTGGACAAGCTGTATTCCTGGTTTCACTCTTTTAGATTGATGTCTTGCCTGAAATCGTTGAGGCTGTGGAGGGGAAGGTGGAGGTGTTCCTAGATGGTGGTGTGAGAAAAGGCACAGACGTTCTCAAAGCATTAGCTCTTGGTGCCAAAGCTGTATTCATTGGAAGACCTCTCATCTGGGGCTTGGTTTATCAAGTAAGTTAGAAAAAGCTCAAACTTCTGTTGTTGGTTATCTAGACTTGCTCTTTAGGCTTAGTGTACGCGTGCATATGCGTGCACACAGGGTTATATATGTGATGGTGGCTGTGTGTATCCAGACCACCATAAAATTTGCTATGACAAGTACTCGGGAGTTACAGTTGTGCATGAAACTTTGTTGGCACATGTATACGTGTCTGTATCTACACACGTGAGCTATATATACACATAATAGTACATATTGTTTCCTTATCTCCTAGGGTGAAGAAGGAGCAAAAGAAGTTCTCCAGATGCTGAAGGAAGAGTTTCGCCTAGCAATGGCACTGACAGGTGAGACATCAATGCTTCCTCTCAGTAATAATCGCCTCTGTCTTGCATTTCCTCATAGCTTTCATTTGCCCTGGGCAAGATGCTGTAGTAACCTACAGAAGGGAGATGGAAATGCTTGCAATATAAACAGATAAGGCTATGGAGAGATGGGAAAAGGACTTATTGTTACCCCTGTCTTACAGATGGGGAACTGAGTAGCTTAAGTAAAAACAAATAAAAATGTTTTTCAGAAGGAGAGCAATAAATCTGCAGAAAAGTAGTGGCAAATCCTTGGTCACTGAGGGGTGGATTTTATCTGACAGAATGTGGATTTCTATGGGATAGAAAAAGAAAAGGCTTAGAGTGGGATAGAACAGCAAGCTTTTCAACTGATATGTAACTTCCCTTCCAGGATGCCAGAGAGTAGAAGAAATTGGCAGAACACTGATACGAAGACATCAAGTATTGCTTTCCAAGATTTAGGTCCGAAGACTATTGCCTTGTGTGTGTTGCCCGTTGTACAGAAAGTGTGGTACCAGACAAAAAGCAACTGTTCACTCTTTGGGCCTCATCCTGCAATCCTGACTGAGAAGGGGTGGTCTGTAGGAGATCACTTGTCGAAGAAAGTACTTGAAACAAATTTTACAGGTGTTTCTGTATTTTCCTAGGCTCTTAAGGAAAGCTGCTGTACTGGGAGTTGTGATTACAGATGGGCCAACATAGAAACTTTGAGGTGATTTGCAACAAATGTTAATATCAACTTACATGCCTGGAAGGAATTTAGCTGTTAAAATGAAACTACAAACAAAAAAGTTTTGATAGCAAACAGCTATCAAAATGCAGAAATTGAAAATTTAAAAGATACCTCTTGTTCACTGTTTAGAGAAACCACATTGTGGATCACAGAGATTAAAAGTTGCTTCCTTATGAACGTAGTGTCATTTCCCTAGCGACTATGTGCTATTCCTTTATAAGCCTGTGGGCTTGTAGCATGTAGTTCAGAGGACTCTTAGTTGTAAAGAAATGAACAGCAAAGTGAATTTGGGAAGTTCTGCTATTTAAGTGACAGAAACCCCTTTGCAATCAGACAACCATTATGTACGTGCATCAGGTATAGGTCAGATCCTTGGCTGATGCAAATCCTTGTAGCCCTATTGTCTTCACCAAACTGTGCCAACTGCACCCACCTGGAGCCCTGAGTCATGTTTTTCACCTGGCTTCATTTGCTGACAGTGGCAAGTGAAGGCTGATGCTACCTGGGAGAGTTTGTAGGATTTGCAGCCATGTGCAAAAGAGAAAGTTGAATAATTGAGGTATTAACCCATGACTTGGGAAGATCCTAGTGGCTCTATTCAGTTTCCATGAACACCCTTCAGACAGATAAATCTTAGTGTAACTCACTTTGCTTATGATGAGGATACAGAGACATACAGGATCTGCTCCTCTATTCTCTGAACAATCCAAATACCCACTGAATTCAGGAGAAATTTTGCAACTGTAAAGAACAAAGGAATAGCTTCATACCACAAAGTGACCTTTCCCAAAGTGAGCAGGCAGTAAGGCTCTACTAATTTCATCTTGGGTAAAGCTAAGAGTAGTTCTTCATCTGTCTCACTTTGGTTGCCCGTATAGTAATGTTACTGGGAGTAGGGAGAAGCCACTACAGAAAGGTTTTGAAAATCTTGTGGAAATTTAGTGTTCATTTTTAAGAAGGTTTTAAAAAGACAAAAAGCCTTGATTTCATTGTTCCACTGTCACTGCCATCACTGGCTCCACCATTTGTTTCCCATCAGTGTCAGAAGGACTCATGCATTCTGACTCTCCCTTTTTGTTCTGTTTGAATTATCCCTCGCTGAGCTTTAGAGGCGGCTTTACCTAAAAGACCACATGCTTGCCCTTCAGTTGTAAAATTTGTACTCTTATTTACTGCAGAACGTAGTGTGTTGTGTGAGGGTTGCGTAGCAACAAAATAAAGTTTATCTGTGTAAGGAAATATGAATGTTTCTCAGAGCACAGAGATGCATAATTTCTGCTGTTTACTGCACTTATATCTGTTGCAATGTGGACTGTGTCAGATGTCAATTACAGACTAACTTCAGAAAGACTGTTTATTTTAGATAATATAAATGTTACTTAAAAGATAGGGGCATAATATCTTATGTTTACTTGCTTAAGATCTATTTCTAAAGTTTAGAAGATGCAGTTTCCTGTCTTTTGCCCCAACCAGATTCAAGGAAAGTTCTGTAACTCTGTGGTCTGGGATAAATTCTGATGGCAAGGAAACTGTTTTGTTACTTGTGTGTAATTAACTATTTCTAGTTCCTCTGGGATAATGGGTTTACATTGGGTTTTTTTCCTGCTTGTTATCTGAGAATTGTCTGATTGCCTTCCAGTTCAACCCTAATAATAGACATGCATTAAAAACCAAAATTAGAGCCAAATACTGAAAGGCTGTGAGATGGTGTTAACAGAAATTAAATTAATTTGCTTGGTAGACTTCTGTTTTTAAAATATTCCACAGTGAAGAGAATTTCCCTTGATTTTGAGACAACCAAACACAACTGCTTCTGGAAATTATTGAAAAAAGTAGGAATTCTGTTTGGTTTTGGTGTCAGGTTAGAAAGCAGAAAGACTGAGTACCCCTGACCATGTTAAAAGGTGAACAATGCCCAGGCTAAGAAAAAAAATCTACCTCACAGTTGCTTCACCTGAAGAAGCTGAGGAGAAAACATAGCACATGTAACAGGTGGTGGTGGCAGATTTTTCTGCAGTTTGTGAGAGCAATATAGGCAATATAACAGAAGAAAATAGCAGGCATTTGTGAGATACATTAAGTAGAAAACCACAATATTTGCCTCTAGAGTAACAAGTGAACCCAGCTCTTAGGAACAATTAGTCACAGCCCTCAGATAAAGGCACAGAAGTAGGGTGGAACAGAAGGTGTATTTTGCACTTGTGATACTTTAGTATATCTGCCTATCTGTATGTCAAATAACACACACAGTGCCTTGATGGTTTTAATTGTGAAATTATTTTTTTACTTTACCTTGGCTCCATATTAAGCCATAGATACCAAGAAAAAATGTCTACATAGAAAAAAATCTAATGAGAGAGGAACAGTGAGTGATATTTATGTACCCAGAAAGACAGCACTCAACTGCTGTGCTGGGTGCCTGGAAAAAACCAACCCATTTGGGAGGCTGGTGACGGAACAGTAACTGAATGGGCTCCCAGCTCTCATGGGGTGCCACCTCTGAGGTAGACCAGGAACATTCCCTGGAAAAGGAGATTGCAGCTCTTAATAAGAGAATATTTATCAGATCTTTTGTGGAGAGAGAAGAGAGCAAAAGCAAAACCTGAGAGTATGAAAGAGGAGGAGGATCCTGTTCTTCTCAGGAGAAAGTGGTGCCTCCCAAGAGGCAAAGATGTGAGGCAGGCTTTTGCATACTGATGTTTCATATTCAGCCTACCTGTGGATTTCTCTGGTGCTGTCAGTTTAGAAGATCCCTTTTTTGGAAACATCCCCACCAGGTTGTCTCCTCAGCTCCAGTGAGCCCATAGAGGATAAAGCCCACTGAAGAGAATATGGAAGAGTGTGGCACTCTACAGAGGATGTGTAGAAACTGCTTGGGAGATTTGGAGATGCTTCAGCCCTGGTTTGGGATCTCAACAATTGGATTTGAGAGACCCGCTTTTAGCAAGAAGTTCTGAAGAAGACAGTCTGTTTCAAAGTGACAAGGTCAGTGAAAGAGCCCGTGACATTGTCTGGACATCTGATAGAGCACATCAAGGCTAGACATGTACAGAGCAGGGCCCTGCTAAGAAAAAACAATACACTTCTACAAAAGACCACCTTGAGCTGTAACACATGAGCAGTTTGTGCCTGGAGGACAGGTTTGGCTGCATTGGGAACATATTTGCCATAAGAGCCTGGCAGTTTAATACAGCAGAGGAGAGTGCAGAGGTGCAGGACTACAGGTGTGGCAGTCTGGTGAGCAGAAGATGGCAGAAGTCAGCTGAGGGTTGTAAGACGTTCTGACCTTTCAGCTAAAAAGCGGAGGAGGAGGTTAATGTATCTTCAGGACAGATTTTACTCTCGCACTTAGCCTGTTAGTTCTTTGAAGCAGAGACCTGCTGCTTTTTGAATGCTTGGAGCCTGCGCACAGGGTGGAGAATCCAGTAAGTAAATAATAGAAGTCATAATTCAGTGCTCTGAAGCTGAAGAGCTGTGAAAGACATGATCTGTTTTCTTGTGACCTCCACCTCTCGCCGTGTCTCTGGGACACGTTATTGTGTTTTATTTCTACTAGTGGCCAAGTCAAACAAATACTTCTGGAACTGGTAAGAACTCCACCTCCATTCCCAATTTTTCAGGTTAAGCATGAAACTTGTCTGTCTTACTGGGAATTTCTGAACATAAACAAACAGACACTTAGAGTAACTCACTTTGATAAATGGGCAGTGTAGGTCGGGGCCTGTTGGATATGCAGGCGACTCAAAGATGAAGCAGAGCTGGGAAGTAGGCAGGAATGGCTCTGCTTTTCTTGGCTTCTCAAATGGTTTTCAGGCTGAAATCAAATACTTGAGAGCACGAGGAAAGCTGGCTTCTGAAGTCATGATTTTGCACTGAACCTCACTGTAAGGATATCTCTTATAAAGCTACTTTTGATGTGGAAATTTGGCTCCAAACCACACTGAAGGCCATTATAAATAACCACTTCATCACAGGACACACAGAAGTTGGCTTCCTTGAACACTCCTAGAAAGCAAGTCTAACCTTATTGAGCCGTAGTGTAAATCAGAGAAGCTCCATTGACTTCATTAGTTTATACTGATTTACACCAGCTGTGACTGTGGCCCACAATACAGCAAGATATGTCAGCTTTTAAATTCTGTCACTGAGTGTTGAACAAAACTGTTTTTAAAACAAGATTGGCAGTCCCAGATTTAGATACTAACGAGACACAGCACTGTAATTGTTTCACGATGCCTGTATGCTCCATTTTGTTTTCATTTTTGCCTTGCTTCTGTTTTTCTTATCTCCTGCCAAACAGAGGGAGAGTACCACATATGTTACTTTCATAACAAAGATGTTTTGCTGCTTTGAGAACGTGTCCTCCAGATGCAAAATACCTTTGTGTTGTAGTTCAGCTTCTTCCTTTGCATAGGTATGTTGGTTATGTGCCAACATAAGAATGCCCTTGAGGGCCAGACCCATGTTTCTCCAGGGCCTGGAGCTCTTGAAGGGGCACCCAGAGGCTGTCCCACCTGAACTTCAAAGATCTGATTCCCCCTTAGGGATTTCCAGCTCCTAAGTCATCATTTCAGATGGGCAGAATGAATTGTGTCCAGGAGCACCCTGATAAGAATGCCCCGAGACCATCAATACATCTCCTCTGACACAGTCCTGCAGGGTGCTCGTGTAGTTAACCATACCGAGTAATCAATTGCACTGGCGGCACCTTTGTGGTACGGAAGGCTGGTGTATACATACAGATGATTTGTTCAGCCAAGGGGAAGACATTCATGTAAGTAGACTGACAATGATTAATATTGATTATTATTTTATGACAACAGCAGCTCTAAGTTCCAGTCAAGGTCAAGAGAGCATTGTGCACTGCAAAGATGCTTTTCTGCAAGCAGCAATCTCTACCCAACAGAGTCAGAAGTGTAAATTGACAGGTACAGGAAGGGAAAGTCTCTCTACAAAACGGGTGTGGAAGCAAACTTATTTCCCCAGTTAAGTCCCTTAAGTTTTCATTCTACTGCCTTAATTACAAATCATGCTGTTCTCCCTAAGGCAGATAAATCTGGGGTGGACATCATGTATCACAAATACTGAGCAACCATGGGGAAGGTCCACAGATGAACTACAGAGCAGAGGTAGAGCTGAGCCACGGCAGAGCCTTTAATCTGTGTATTTTTCCTCGCAGAAGGTGGAGCTCCTTATACATCTGGGACTATATCTTATGTTCTGCCAGTTTTCCAAGCAAAATCTGATTGTGGTGGCTTTGCAGTATGGGAATGGAAGACCTCTTATTTCTTGCTGGTTATCTATAATTCAATAGCATATCATGATTTTACTTGGGTTTTTCCCAAGCCCTTCAGTATACTAACCCCTTTAATTCTGTATACTGTGGTTTATTAGATTTTCCTGTTAGGAGGACTGAAAGGAGGAGGATTTAAAATACTTAGTTGTCATTAAAAAGCTTCCTGAAGACCAGGTACTCATGGTTAGGTTCATTTCGTATGAGTTTTGTCTAATCTTCAAGAATGGTCATGAAGACTTCAAAGGAAGGTGCAAGGATCCTACAATAAGGCAACGTGGCATAAACTTAGCTCTCATAGAAATTCAGGATGTGTATTGTACACAATTCTACTTGGCATGGTTAGCAAGTAAGTTCAGCACGTTTTTTTACTGGACCCAGAAAGCTAGCATGGATGTGAGATAAACAATCTTCATAACAGGTGAGACCTGAATGCTGATCAGAGGTGGGAATTTGAGTACCAGCATCACAACATATACCTAAGCTTTTCTCTGTGTCTGTATGTATGCTCTATCAAAGATAAGCTAGCCTTGTCTGTTAAGAGTATAGATGGGGTCTCTTTTATAATTTCAATACAAACTGTCACTGACTCTGGAGTTACACATCTGCAGCCTTCCCATCAGGTAGTTAAGAGCAGCAAAAACTACTGAATTTGGTATAAGCAAATTCCCTTTGACAAGCTTACGTCTGCCCAGGAACCTGGAAAAACTAAAAATGCACCCTTCGTACAAGAAACTCCACTGGCGAGCTCTTTGAAAGAGTTACAAACAGAGAAATTTATATTAGGAAAAGAGAACTCGGTCACAGTCTCAGGAAAGCACAACAACAGAATATATCTGCAAATAAAGAATAAGAGTTGGCAATAATCCACCTCATTTCCTTACTGCCTACTGGTGAGTTTGTTCCACGGCTTCTAATCCATGGCTGCAGGTCCAGAGGTGCCAGCATCCATCTCCGTTTTGTTGTGGCATTGCATCCCATCACATCCTGCATATTGCTGCCATGTCTGCACCAGCCTTTGCTGTGAAGTCCTTGGATTTGATCTCACAGGGAAGCTAGAATGAGAGAGATGCCTGGGACATTTGGGTAGAGTCTTTGCTCTTTGGAAATGCTTTGAAATAAGGTGTGGACATGTGTGGGTGTTGGTGAAGGGCTTTTGGCCAGAAGGTATGAGCTCTTTTTCATTTTCCAAGAGCCCCCTACTCAGGATTAATGTTGAAGTCTAGTTATAGTGGTTTGCCAGACGGGACAAGGGAACCTGCATAGGTGGGAGTTTGGTATAAACCATAGGTGGCCTATGGTGCTTCAGCAGCACTTTACGTCAGTAGAGAAAGCACTGAGTGCCTCCTCAAGGCAGAGTAACCCAGTCCCTGGTTCCCAGGCTGCACACCACCTATAGCCATGGTAAAGTTAAACAGGAGGCTAGCAAAGACCTTATAGTGCTCTTGTCTACGTCATGTCACTCGCTTAGTAGTGTTGTCCTGGGGCCAGGAGATGTTAGGGCTTGCTGTTACAGAACTGCTGTAAGGGTCATGTGTTTGAGTAAATAATCAAATGCCCACTACCATTGCAACATTCTTTCCACTTCATCTGTTTAGATGCTGATATGATCTTTGTCCAAAATGTTTAGGGCCAAATTGTGAGCTAGCATAGCTCTGTTGCAATCTGTGGAGTTGTACTGATCTATGTCAGCTAAGAATCTGAACTACAAGCTCATCTCTCCCTACCCTCCCAAGTGGCACCAAAGTTTTCATTGGTTTTACTGGAAGTTTTGTGTACACCCCATCAGGCCCATAGTATTTGAATTTGTGGGGCTTGCAGCTGTCTCACGAAGTGCATGATTGTCTCTTTTATGAGGAATTTTGAGACAACAGCTGGAGGAAAGCAGCAAGCTCTGTGGCAAGGCTGTGATGATTGTTCTTAGTTTGGTAAGGCTTGTAGTTACCTTCTCAATGCTGCTCATGTTTCCCAGTCAAAGTTGCCCTGTTACAGAGCTGATACTGAATACCAGACCGTCTTGTGTGAATGGAAAAATGAACAGCCCTGGTGCATGACGTGCATACTTTAATGTATAAATAAACAAGTACCTTATGACTTCCGTACTTCACTCTCCATGTTATCTATCCATAAACTATACCCTAACTGGATTCAGTCTCCCAGCCTTTGCTTTTTATGTGCTCACTGTTAGCCTGGAAGACTGCCACAGCTGTACAGCAGGCCTGAAAGGTATCTCTGATAGTTCTAGCTCCAGCTTATTTTCTGGTTATTCAGTGGTGCCAGAGAAACTAAGAAGACCTCGTGGTGCATCATTAACAGTGTCTTCTCATGTTAGTCTATGGATAGTCACTTGCAAATAGTTGGTTTGTAACTGCTGCATAACAGACTACATAACCACACACAACCTAAATAATTTTCTGGCATGCTGATGAGCAGCAAACCCAGACAGTTCAACCATCTGCATGCTCTGCTTTTTATCAGTTTCAAGTGTGTTGGGTTTGGGTGTATGTGTCCCCCCAGCAAGCATAAAAACGTACTTTTGATCTATCACAGAAAGGCCCTTTTACTATAAAGATAAAAAGATTAAAAAGTATCCCTTTTGATTCTCAATCCTTTTTCCATTATTGTTCTGATATAGATGGGAGTTGTATTGTCAGTTATTATAGAGGATGTAGAGTGCATTCAAAGAACAAGGAACCATAGAGTACATCCAGCCCACAAGCTCATTTATTAATTTGTGTTGCTTTTTACCGATGTGTTTGGAAATCTTCAGTACTATATCATGAGCATAGATGTTGGCTGCAACATAAAGCATCTCTAAGCCAACACTGCGCACTGCTGCCATGATCTCTAGAGCTGTGATTGCAGCATAGTCATGGAGAATGTTTCCCTTCTGACTGAATCTTCCCTGCAATGCACTGGATAATTTAGCTTGGAGGACTTTTATTACCTCTGTTAGAACCTTTTTGGTTATTAATACAGGAAAAGTAATATATGTATTACTACATATATTAACACATGGGAACCCAGGAGAGAATATCCTGACCTTTGCTGCTTTGGATGGTTAGAAAAGTGCAGTGACTGATTGACATTTTCAAAAGACAATGACATTTTCCCCATTTTTAAAAAGGGAAAAAAGGAAGACCTGGGGAACTACAGGCTAGTCAGTCTCAACTTTGTGCCTGGCAAGATCATGGAGTGGATCCTCCTGGAAACTACGTTAAGGCACATGGAAAATAAGGAGGTGATTGGTGACGGCCGACATGGCTTCTCTAAGGACAAATCTTGCCTGACAAATTTGGTGGCCTTTTACAAGAGGGTTACAGTGTTGGTGGATAAGGGAAGAGCAACTGATGTCATCTGCCTGGACTTGTGCAAAGCATTTAACACTGTCCCACACGACATCCTTGTCTCTAATTTGGAGAGACGTGGATTGAATGGATGGACCACTCGGTGGATAAGGAATTGGCTAGATGGTCTCACTCAAAGTGTTGTGGTCAACAGCTCGATGTCCAAGTAGAGAGCAGTGACGAGTGGCGTTCCTCAGAGTTCAGTATTGGGACCGGCGCTGTTTAACATCTTTGTCGGTGACATGGACAGTGGGATTGAGTGCACCCTCAGCAAGTCTGCCGGCGCCACCAAGCTGTGTGGTGCAGTCAACATGCTGGAGGAAAGGGATGTCACCCAGAGAGACCTTGACAGGCTTGAGAGGTAGGCCCATGTGAACCTCAGGAATTTCAACAAGGCCCACTGCAAGGCCCTGCGTGTGGGTTGGGGCAATCCCAAGCACAAATACAGGCTGGGCAATGAGTGGATTGAGAGCAGCACTGAGGAGAACGACTTGGGGGGGGTTGGTTCACAAGAAGCTCAACATGACACAGCAATGTGCATTTGCAGCCCAGAAAGCCAACCATATCCTGGGCTGCATCAAAAGAAGTGTAAACAGCAGGTCAAGGGAGGTGATTCTCCCCCTCTGCTCTCGTGAGACCCCACCTGGAGTATTGTGTTCAGCTCTGGGTCCCCCAACATAAGAAGGACATGGACCTGTTGGAGCAAGTCCAGAGGAGGGCCATGAAGGTGATCAGAAGGCTGCAGAACCTTTCCTATTGAACACAGGCTGAGAGAGTTGGGGTTGTTCAGCCTGGAGGAGAGAAGGCTCTGGGGAGACCTTATAGCAGCCTTCTAGTACCTAATGGAGGCCTACAGGAAAGCCAGAGAGGGACTTTTTACAAGGGCAGGCAGTGATAGGACAAGGGTAATGGCTTTAAACTAAAAGAGGGTAGATTTAGATTAGATGTAAGGAAGAAGTTCATTGTGGGGGTGGTGAGGCACTGGACAGGTTACCCAGAGAGGTTGTGGATGCCCCATCCCTGGAAGCGTTCAAGGCCAGGTTGGATGGGGCTTTGAGCAACTTGGCCTAGTGGAAGGTGTCCCTGCCCATGGCAGGGGGGTTGGAACTAGATGACCTTTAAGGTCCCTTCCAACCCAAACCATTCTATGATCTTTATAAAAGCAAAGTGTCTGCAAGCCATGTAACATGATGCTTCAAAGTAAGGTGTCTTTGCAGAGACAGCCCTATTAAGTAATATCCCTTTCTTCATAGCTAGCCTTTTTCAGTCTCACTTTCCCACCCTCTTGAGAATATGGCTAAGGAGAAATTCTTCAAAGGTTCTCTTTCCTTTTCTACTTGGAATTGGAGTACAGTCCCTTCCCCACTGCCTGGATGTGGGAAGGTGTTGCTGTGATTAATTATTTTTTCCTTGTTGTTGTTTCTAGTGCTGGCAATAGACCATTCTGTGGTGCAGTGTCATCATGGTAAATGCCAGAAGAGCTCATCTCAATATTACTGTGTTCAGTGAAGTGTGTCAATTAATTACTGTTCACTTATGCTGTCGCAAAGACATTTCGATTGCCCAAACAAGATGCTTTTAAACAGCATGGTAGTATGTAAACAGCTGATAAAATTGTGGTCGTCAGCCTAGTAAGAACTTTGAGTTCTTGGGCGTAGTGTAATTTGCCACAAGGAAACAGTGAGTATGTAACTTTACAGGGCATTTAGTGTCAAAAGCAGCAATTCCTGATATGTTATTTTCTCTTTGTCAATTAAAATCTTCCAAATCAAGTGCTCCTAAGTTAATTCCAGCAGGTGATGCAGGTTTGCAAAACAAAACTTTGTACATGTGTCTGGCTAAGGGGCTGCCTTTTGATGTTACATGTATAAAAACATCCCAGATGTGCACACAAAGTGGTTACTTGTACGCAGAAGCAGAGGAGCTATGCTAAGGTATATATCTAACATCTGCCTTCTAATTTTTCCTGCCCTGATCATGACTTTTTGGAATTCATTTATGTCCATAGCTGAGTGGCTCTAAAGAATAAAGCCCTAGCCAATGCGCATCTCCCTGGGCTTATTGGTTTTACTCTTCTTGAGACATGTTAGCTAAAGGCTGCCTGAGGTCCCCACTGAACCGGCTGGTGAACTTGGGTCTGATTTCACAGAGATGAAGCTTGCTTTTTGCCTGTAGGTGGAAGCCACGCAGGACCTAACACCTTTGCAGTCTTTGCGTCAGTGCAAATATACTGAGAAGTGTACATAGCTGGTTATTAAGAAGGTGGAGGGAGTACTTGATCTTGGTTTGGAGGTACTAGGGAGATGATTTTGAGGCTCTTTCATCTCAGAATGAAGACATACAGGATCCAGTGGCTGAAAGCTGAAGGTATTAAAAACAAAGTGTGGTGTTGTTTTCTAGCAGCAAAGGTTATTAGTGTTGGAATGTTTCCAAGGGATGTCGTAAATTGTCCTTTGTAGTATTTAAATGAAAAATAGATGGGTTTTGAGAAGATATGCTCTGTTTTGGCCACAAAATATTGGAGACTTGTTGGGTGAAATGTTCTGGCTTTTTCATGGTGAAAATCAAACTAGATGATTGCAACAGCCCTAAAGCATACTAAGCCTATCACTTTCCTTTTGATGTTTTTGATGTTTGTGTTCTTTTATTTGTGGCTGAACCTATGTGAATCAGGCAAAATAGGATAGTTTGCATGATTGATTTGTGCAATCCAAGCTACAAAGGGGTGTACCGGTTCCCTGATGCTGAATGGTGCTGAGCTTCTTTATCAGAACTTCCCACTGACTGGGCATGAGGATTTTTAAGCCTTTAAGATCCAGTGATGCTTTCACTTAAGGTCCCTGTCTGGGTGCATCAGTACAGCTCTTTTGGCTGGAATGGTACCTTGCTGAATAAGACTCATTAAGGCTCTGCACGGTCGTCTTGTTTCTCTGACATCTCTGCTCTTGATTTTGCTAGTGGGGATACATCAAATGTCTCGTTGTCTTGCTAACCGACGGTAGGTTTGAGAGCATAATTCCAGGCTTTGTGAGAACGGAACATTTGTAAAGCAGCAGCCCCTCACTAACCTGCAGAGAGAAAGCACGTATGTCAGGCAGCGGGGATACCATTTTTCAGGATCCAGGGTTTAAGACAGGCTTAAAGGAGTCTTATTAAAAGTGTTTTCCAGCGCATGTGGCTCCTTCTGACAGCACCCAGGTGGTTAAGAAACCAGCATTAAGAATAAAAGCTGTTTCTCTTTTCTGCACAACAAATGGTTCAAGTGTCTGGTATTCGATTCAGAAAGGAAACCTGCAGCAGTCATGTCCCCTGAAATAAACCAACCAACATTTTGAGCTGCCAACACTTCTGTCTATTACGTCAAGGCATCGCAAAGTTTAAAGGGCAGCAAAGTAATATATATATTTTTTTCAGTAATCCCAGGGTAAATATTAGGTAGACAGCATTTCTGCTTTGTGCATTAAAAACCCGACTGAATTTGAAAAGCCTGCAAGTGCACTTTGGGGATTTCGGAAAGTGTCATTTGACCATGAGCTAAGACCAGAAGCTGCCATTTTGCAGATGGGGCAGGAGGGAAGGCATTTGGCCTCATTCATAACTTCACAGCTACTGCAAATATCAGCTGATGAATATTTATGTTATGACTGGCAGAGACCCGAAAGGCAAACCGGGGGGAGAAGTGGAGGGGAAAGCTTAAGTTAGGAAAATGGTTGTCTGAACTCTGTGGGATTTCTTTACCAACACTTTCCATGCTTGAACAGTAGCTGCTGAATGAAATCATTATGTACGGAGCCCCTGTGCAGGAAAACAAGGTTTGTCAAGACTCTGTTCATTAGCACCTCGTACTTTGTTTGAACCTTGGACATTTGCTGGACCATGTAAAGGGAAACTTTTTTTCTTCAAATCAAATATGCTATAAAACTAGCTGGTTTTCTTTTGTTTAGCCATTGCTGCAATGGCACTAATTGTAAAACAGGATCTCATCGTTAGGAAAAAAGGGGGCCAGACAGGAATGTGAAGTGCTACAGGGTGGCGTGGGTACTGAGGAGGTGATGTTGCAAGGCAGACTAAGATTGCAGATATGGAAAGGGTTAAATCAGAGGTGACATTATTGAACAGACCTGTAGTGCTTGACTGCATGCAGTTGTGTTGGTGTCTGTAGGCTCATCCACCGTGCCAGGAACACACTTGAAACCGGACCTGTGTCCTGTAAGTTGCTGCACTGCTATTGATAAGCAGAGGAGATGAGGAAAATGCAAATTGAGTTATTTGGGTACAAAGCTGGGAGAGACTAAAAGCCAGCTATACTTTCCTCTTTCCAGAAATCCTTAGCACACTGTGTTGCATTTAACTGCTGCAGGCAGTAAATGTTTGGTTAAAATGAAAGTTATGTTGGTTTTTGCAAGATGGTAGTTCCCCAAGAATTCCTGCATTTATCAGCAGTCTCCAGTGTTACTGGTTTACTGGTTTAGTTAGTATTGCACTTGAATTTTAAGGAAGCAAAAGAGGTGAGTGCCCTTTCTCTATATAATATAATTTCAAAGTAATGTGTATCTTCATATTTGTATTATCTCAAGTCGCTCATTGAGAGGGGAAAAAAATCCAAATTTCTTCCCTTTGCCTTCACCAGGCTGTAAATTAACAGCAAGGAGCAACTTTCAATAAAGTTCACAAACATAACTTCACTGTTGGGATGAATCAAGCCCAGGAAGGAAACCGGCTGAAATAAGTAGCTGCTGAAAGTCAGCTAGGGCTTACTGAAGTGACGGTCAGCTGGGGGTGGCCAGGCTGAGCCCCTCTCAGAGGACCACAGGGTCGGAAAACAGCAGCTCAGGACTTCATGAAATGCAAGCGCCTTTAAAGGCAGGCAGCCTGAGTTAGATATATAGAAAAAATAGAGTGCCCAGAATCAGTCGCTGACTTCAGAAAATCATTCCCCGAGGGCTCTGCATAATTTACCAGGCTCTGCTTTAGAGGAATAGGGAAAAGCCTAGATTTTGCTTATTGTACTTCTTCAGTGAAACCCTTAATCTCGCCACTAATTTATCTGTTGTTTCTCCAGGAGGTGGCTTTTCTTCGACTGCTTATTTAGAGGTACCTTAATTCCTTTACAAGGAAGAAAATCTTCAGGAAATGCCCATATGCAGGAAACCACAGGGGCCTTGCACTCCACGAAAACCACTTGCAAAGCCCTTCTGCTCTTTCCTTCCCTGTGGGGAGATGCCCATGTGTCCGATTTTCAAAAACCAGCAGATGGTGCTGCAATACATCAAGTATTTATTTCCCTGCACAGGGAAAACTTGGGACAGATGTACTAGCGGCTGCCTCTGACCCCCTCAACCCCTGAGGAAAACCACTCCCCGCCCCGCACCCGGCAGCCTTGTGCAATTGCAAATGCAGACCGTGCAGCTCTGTCTCCCGCCCCGGAGAATGGACGTCCCACTCTTTGTTATTTCCAAACATGCGAAGAAGTTTCTGATGGGGAGAGGCCTTTCGGATTCATCTTGTCTCACACAGCAGCAAGATGGGGCAGCCATGAGGGTGCCGAGGGCAGCTGGGTGAGGGGATCGTGCATGTCTCTCCTCAGGGCCGGTTGGTGAGGGGCGTGGGGACGGCAAGGCAGCCACAATCCCCCAGCACTTTGCCCAGCTCGGCCTTCTTCAGTGAGAGGTTCATCTGGCAGTCCAGGTCTCAGTTTGGCAGGCACCCCTCAGACAGGGCAGCCATGGCTCGCTCCCTTCCTGGTGTTTTCGTTGGTGCCGGGTTTGTGCCCGCAGCTTGGAGTGGAGGTGCTTAGGGCATAGAGAAAGGCCTGTTTTTCCTCAAAAATTTAAAAAATACCTCAAAAACTCCAAGAAACAATGGTGATTTTGTGCCCAGCACTGCAGCCCTGCTGCCAGCCCACCCCAGAACCTTTTGGCAACTTCTGGTGCCTTCCGGAACCTTCTGGCGCTTCCTGTGTCAGGGCACTGGGGGCCACCCAACTGCTGCCTCCACCACCTGCCTCCAGCCAGCATGGTGAAAATAGTGAGGAACCTCCAACCCCCCCCCCAAAAAAAGGGCAGCAGAGGTACAGGGGGAGATTGGAGCAAGGCACTGAAACGCACGCAAGGCACCATGAGCAAGCAGGGCATGTTTATGTGCAGGGGGGGCTCTGCAAAACATGGCAGTGTAAAACAGGACCGGTATGGATGCGCTGCATTATTTTCCCCCTCCGTTGTGGAAAAAGGAAAGCTCTCAGAAAGTTTGCCATTTATTTGTGAGACTGTCCCTGCCTGCCAGCCAGCACCTGGTGTCCTGCGAACCGACGACGTGCCATGAGGAGAAGGGGCCGAGCAGCTGCTAATCGGCAGGCAGCAACAGTGAGGACAGGGAGAAATATGCTCAGGGAGGGACCCGACAATGCTGCGCAGCTGTTTTTGTTATACCACCAAGCTGTAAAGTTGAAAAATTATTTGAAAAGCAAGGGATGTGCCGGGAGTACTGGCGTGTCCCGCTTATGGGCGCTTGGGGCATTCTGTGTAAATTGAACTTTTTTCCCCCCTGTTTTTTTGGATGGCTTAATATCGCAGCAGTGGAAGGGAAGAGCAACAACACACTTGGAGTGCAGAACCTCTTGCCTGATCCCTCTGGCACCAAATTGCACCAGAGTGAGCTGAGGACAGAGGCGAAGCCCGGCTGCTCCCTGTCTTTTCATTGCTGTAATCCAAAATGTGGAGGTTATTTCAGTGCGGAGGTTGCACGTGAGGAGGCCCTCAGTTTCTGTTATTAAAAAGAAAAAAATATTTAAAAAAATCAACTGGGACAAGAAGGATAACTCCTGCATGATTTACTGGACAGCTGGGGAGCAAGCAGAAGGCCCTGGCATGGACTAGAGTGGCCTTGCTGGAGATGGAAGTGATTTGCACTAGGGGAACATCTGGCCCATCAGCTGTACCCAGCAGTTTGTACACTGATGCTCTGCAGACTGGGGTCACAGGCCCTGGGAATGAGACCGCCTGCATCTCCTTTGCAAGTAAATAGCAATGTGCAACTTTTCTTTTTTTCTGCAGGATTGTTTGGTAATTGTGAGTTGGGAGTGTGTGTGGAGGTTTCTGGGCTTTTTTGGTCTGCTCGGGAGCCTGTTTGGAAGGTAACCCATTTGTTTCTGACCAAAAGCACCTAGGGAAACCTGCCCCTTAAGAGGAGTTATTCATCTCAGTGAGGGAAAAGGGATGGAAAGACAATTACTGTATCTTGTGACTAACGCAATATGTGACTCAAAACATTAAGCAAGACTGCTGACGTGATAGCCTCTTCCCCACAACTTGAATTCAGTGTGAGAGACATCAGGCTGAAATGTGAATTAGATCCCCCGAAGCCAGGTTGCTCTGGCTTTGCATCCAAAGCCAGTCTGTAACCTGAAGAAAATGGAACTGTTTAACAGGCTTATTCCTATTACGAACACAAAATTTAGAGGTCTCTGCTGTAGTCTTTGTGTTTTGATTTAGCAGAGAGAAGGTGGATTTCATGCAAGAAAGCAAGAGGGTGCTGTGGAGGTGAAGCAGCCTCCTGGTGTGAGGGCCTGCAGCCCTACTGGAGGGTCCTGCTATGGCTTGGGAAAACCTTGGAAGTAATATAATTTGTTCCTCCTTGCCAGACTCTTCTCTGTCATTCCTGGATTTGTTGTACGATGCAGACTTGGGTTTTATCTTGGTGTGGGAATGGGTGTGTTCTTTTTGCAGGATAAGATGGCTGTGAGGTGTTTTTTTTCTGCCATCTTCTGATGTGCCTGTTCATGTGTCTATTCCAAGAGGTTTGAGGAGCTTTGAACTGGACTGTGAAAGGATGGTTCTTTGCAGGGCCTCCTCACGTGCAGGGTCTGGAGAAGCTGAGCTCTGTGCAAAGGACAAATAATTTGTTTAACTTGGCATTTTTAGATTTCAGGATATGGCTTTAGGCTGAGTCTGAGGGACAATAAAAATAATTACTCTGAAAATTGGAGAGTTATGGGAAATCCAGTAAATGTCCTAGAAAACTGAAGTTTATTTTGACAAAATGAAAAATAAAAAGGGGATTGTGCTTTTTTTTACCTTTGTGTTGAAATTATAAAAAAAAAAAAAGAAACAAAAAGTTACTATGATGACTTAATTTTTGATGCATTTTCCTCTGGGAAATATCAATATAGAGAATTCATATGCTACTGGGGGAATCTTATCTTCCTGTCTGCCCATGAGCAAAGTCTTTATTAAGCTTGCTTGTTCCATTAGGATACTCTGCTGTTAGTATTGCTCCTGGAGAGCAATGGCCTGCTGTGATTTGCTGGGTACTGCTTGAGAAAAGCGATGCTGTAGTCCTGCTGAGGCAGGGGCCTATTACTACTCAACTATAGTGTTATCAATTGGAAAAGGATGTGCATTTAGAAAAGAAAATGCACTAATGCTGTTATTAATGTCTCGAGTCCCCATTCTTGTTCAGGAGTGGCTTAGCTTGTTCCAGTCTGTACTGGGATGTCTCACTTAAGCTTTATTAACAATTTTATTGGCAGTGTGTACTAAGGTGATCTTGCTCTTGGAACTGTCTTCATGCACTTGGTTTCTCTCCCTTGTGTGCGATGATGCACTAATCTGGGGTGATGCTCCTGATAGTTTACATATAAAAAGTATAGATGTTGCAAATGCTTCCTGCAACACATAAGGTTTTTCGGAATTACACATTGCAAACATTAGTGTAAAAGAGGTAACAAATTCGTATTTGAAAAGGATGTGAATTACAGAAATGTCCCTCCTTGTCATTACTCTCTTCCCTAGTTTACCTTTTTCTCCCTTCAAACCACACATTTATGGTTTTGGTCTCTGAGCTTGAGCACAGAGTTGTTTCATTTCTTCGGGTAGCAGGTATGGAAGGAAGCAAAGCTTTAGGTAGATAAACATTCATTTTGTTGTGGAAACCACACGCTGCCTTGTGGCAGCATGTTGCAGAAAGTGCCTTCAAAGGGTGTTGGTTAGATCACCCTACCTGTGGGAGAGCTACCAAGAGGCCAAGCTCCTCAGTGTTGGGGTTAAAGGGACTTTGGTCTGACTCAGGACAAACCAAAGGTGAGCGAGCCCATCTGTGAGCTGATGTCCCATAGAAAAGAGTGTGCTTCCTCCTGCTCCCAAAATGTTTTGTGGCTGTTTTCACACTTACTTCAGAGCCAGTCACAGGATGTAGCACATTCATGTGACTCCTATTGCATTGTACTGCCCTAGACGATGTTTTATTAATGAAGAATCACTTCCTAAAATATATTGTACTGTGTTTTGCAATAGGGTGGCAAATACTGCTTTGTTTGTCAACTGTGGGATGTACTGTGGATGGCAAATGATTCATTGCCTAACAGGCAAGAATTTAATTTGTAAGAAATGTCTTTACTTTGGCTTTAAGATATCTGTATTTTTTGTATGGAAGTTTTGTGAGAATGATTAGAAGTTGTATGAGCTTTCACAAAGGTAAGTGGGAGATTAAGCATCTAAAACCTTGGCAGATTTGGCCATAATTTTGTGCAGTCAGTTTAAAAAAAAAAGTAGCTGCGATTTTATTTCTGACTTCATGGAAACTTAATTTTATACCTTTCTGGGGGACTTGACATGCACAGTTGTTGTCCCTGAAATTGGACAAAATTGAAGCAGATGGATCTGCTTTGGAAAGGATTTCAGTTTTCTTCTGGAAGTCTGTGAACTTTAGCAGATCATAATATACATATATAATATATATCCATGCAGGAAAGTGTTGTGTGGTTTGAGGTTTTATTATAGACTTTTTCTACAGCTCCACTCAGGGTAGATTCATGCTTAAATGGAAGCCCAGCAAGGCAAAAGTCAGGTGTTTAGGATGTGGCATTTGTGACTCAGTAGGTGGTACACTTCCTTCTTCCATCAACTTTAAACAAGTGCCCTTGTGTGGTAAGAGGGATGGGTTATTTCTTGGCTAACATGAAGAAAACCAAGGTGACTACTAAGACTTTGGGACTTGTACAGGAAGGTCTTCTGTTTTCTGTAGTGAATGGCAAATTAGCGTCAGGATCACTTCAACTGAAAAAAACCTACATCCTTTAAAAATGAAAGCTGTAAGTGTTGTATTGCAATAGAAGCAAGAAACCCCAGCTGATGTCAGGGTCCCATCGTGCCTCACGTAAAAAGAATGGGTAAATGGGGAATTGTCCGTGTTCATGTTCAGACAGAAACATGACTGAGTGAGCACCAGAGTTACCTGAACGGGCGCGGGTGGACTTGAAGCTGGGATGTCAGTGGGGTGCATTAGCAAAGCTTTACCTTTCCTGTCTCTGAGCAGGTGTGTGAACAGTTTGTGCAGTTACCCATCACTTACATGTTTGAACTTGAATTCATTGGATTTGATGCTGCCTCTGCAACTTGCTGTTGCTACTGATTTGGGGACTGATTTGCCTGCCAGAAGGATAAGGGAAGGACAGATACTCTGCTGGCTGTTCAGTTGTGGCATGGCTGGGCTTTGTGTGGCTGGGAAGTGAGAACTGGTTTTAATTGTACCTCTAAGCTGTGCCTTTGGGCTGAGAAGGGCCAATCTTGATGGTGCTGCCATTCAAAGTCCCCTGGTTCTCCAGTGCTTGGACCCTGTAGTGAGGCACAAGAGAGGTCCCTTCAGCTCTCAGAGGTCTCCTTGCAGCAAGCCTGCAGATGCAGCAATAAAACTGTATATCCCACAGTTTCAAACCTCTCTGAAACCTGCCAGGGCTCACAAATGACCAAAGCATGCATGACTCTTGTTCTGCTTTAAAAAAACCAAAAGTAAAGTCACATCTTGGAGCAGTAAATTTTTTTTTTTTCACCTTAAAGATTGTTACTTCAAAGGATATTTTCTTAGTGACTGAAAAAGGAACTGGAAATCCCATATTATTTCTCCTTCCCTCCCTCAGCCAGGTCTGTCCTTTCTGTGCCCAGAATTTTATCTGGTGTGAGCAAAAGGCTCCCTGGATAGACTCTAAGATGTTTTTAGGTGGTGTTTGCCACCCGGCCTGAGCGTAGCTGGATGGCTGCTGAGACAGCGTATCAATTGCAGATGGCACAGTTAGGGGTTTTCTTTTCCGAANGTAAAACTGAGAGAATGGTACTTCTGAAGTAAGCACATCAGATTCTGTATTTCTGTGTGATAGCTCACTGCTCTGTGCGTGTACCTACAGACACTAAGATACACCACTGTTTCTCTTCGGCTACAACTGGACCTAGAACATGGAATAAACCAGCAAAATTTGGAGTCTTAACAAAATTAAAAACTTTTCTGAGCTCAGTTCACATTTAAAATCTGCTTTACTGTGGCCACATAAAGCAAAAAACATTATCATAAACTCCGATTCTACATCACAGTTTTACAGCAAATACCACCTTCTGTATCTCCAGAGTTACAACTTGTGTTGGCTTTTAGCCTTGTTAGAAAGATCACAGTAAACCTTTTCAGTGTAAAGTTTTGAGCGTCATTGCTTGTCAAGATTACAGTAGATATATGTTTCTTCCTCCTGTGGAAGTGGCATCTACATTTTTTTTTTTTTTACTATATTAAATCATTAGACGGGATTAGGTAGCATTACATTAAGCAGTTTCAGGAAAAGGTATATGTCTCTCTGAATGCTTTCATGGCCTCACTCGTGTTTCAGCAGAAATCTAGATGTCCTAAATGTTTGTATTACCAAAGGGAGTTAGATCCTTAACCTCTGTAGGGACCTTTGAAAACCTCATTAAGTGCTTATCTGTGCTTAAGTAATTTTGAAAAGCTGATCCTTAATCTCTCTCCGCCTCATTTACATTGTTCTGTAGTAACATAAAGAAATACCCAGGCTAATATTGCTTTGTTCTTTCTTAGAGTTAGCCATCTTCTTGACTTCCATGAAATTGCCCACAGAGAAACATTTGCTGATTAGTGGAAGTAAACCTGTTACTTTTCCCCCTGTATTTTGTAAACAAAATGCAGTAGCTGTGTAGCATGAAAATATTTATTAAAATACATTAAATATTTTTTTCCTACTTTTCAGACAGCCAGATAAGAAGCAATAGTATCAGTGAAACACTGCAGGTGAATATTATGGGGCTCACTTTTAAGAAAGAGGAGTGGCAAATTACTAATCTTGGGCGTTTTGCCCTCCCAGGTGGTGGGGTTTAAAAGGTGATACTCTGATTTACTGGGATGTGAAAAGCTGTGTCATGGTGCACATGGAAGCAAGGCTCATTTGAAAGGCAGACCAGGAAAACAGGCAATGAAAGAAGGTAATACAAAATTAGGAAATGCTGGTTGTGATGATGCTTTTGTCAGTTTTTAGTTCATAGCTGGAAGCAGCTCTTCTGTAAGCGCTAAATAATCGGTGGCACCTGCTAGTAAGCTGTTATGTTCAGGATAGATAGGAGGAAAGGAGCATGTGTGTCTTTACTGGTAAGGGCAGTTGCTGGAGTAATGTTTCCACTATAATGTAACTGTCTGTACAGCCTATATTTTAAAAAGAGAGGGTAGGAAAAGTACCTTGAGTTATATCCTGATTAGTCATGTACAAAGGAACAAATGCTGAGGAAAGTATTCAGTGAATTACAATGCTTACTCATGGTGGGTGTTACATTATGATTTCTTAGCTGGAGGCTCAGCTGGGGATTAGTGCTACAGAGAGACACCCAGGGAATGACTGCAGAGGGGAACAGTGGCCCAGTTAGTCTGGGGCTTCCAGGGAATTTGTACCTGGTGCTGATGTTGGAAACGTTTTATTTTTCTAGGGAACTTCTGTCATTCTGAGAAGCTGAAAATCTTTTTGCTGGGTCGATTTTAGCTCTTCTGATGAAAAATTGCAGTTTTCTATGGAAAGCAAAGCCTCCATTTGGAGGCAACTGTTCTGATGGATGTACAGATGGCTTTAGATGGAAAAATTTCCTACCAGCTCCACACATTTGAAAGAAACTGCTTCTGAATGAGCTTCCCTAGTGCCAGTGAAGCTATTCCAGTAAGTCTTGTGCAGGCAGAACGTCCTGGGACTGGCATGTGGCTGTGTTCATTGCAAGCTGTCCAACTTCAAGTTACTTTTAAGACAAGTAATTTTTGTTCCAAGAATCTTTGCATTGTGCAGGAGCAGCCACAAAACACCATGTTTTCAGTAATAAATTTACTGTTATCTATAATAACTCCTGTAATGTGACACATTATATTGAGCTATGTGATCTAACAGCTACGATTGCTAGGACCTGCAGTAAAAAAAGTGCTAGTGTTTTTTTGCAAAGAATGAAACCAATTCATAGCAAAGTTATATGAGTTTCTGCGTATGTTACTGGTGATGATTTGAAGGTAATTTGTGGGCTTTCACTTTCACTCAAATTTAAATGGTTCCCAAATTTCCAGCAGAACAATTTTTTACATTTGAGTACTGAAAAAGATGCAGCGCTCTAAATCTTACAGGAGCTGGGTAGTTTGAGTGGCAGCTGAACCTCCCTTCAGCATAGAAAGAGGAAGGTGAACTCCAGTGGATGTGAAAGTAATGTAAGATACTAGCAAGCAGTACATGGCAGGAAAATCTTCTCTCAGGTTGGTCTGGCTGTCTGGGGAAGTGTTGGAGTACAAATGATGAAAGATGT
The DNA here is from genome assembly GCA_013401275.1 of Pandion haliaetus. Classification (NCBI taxonomy): domain Eukaryota; kingdom Metazoa; phylum Chordata; class Aves; order Accipitriformes; family Pandionidae; genus Pandion; species Pandion haliaetus. Next base: position 3,337 of record VYZV01002977.1, on the reverse strand, counting down.
GGGGATCTTAAAAGAGTGGGATGTGCAGGAAAAAAAAAGGTTGGAAGGTGAGAGGCAGGGAAGAAGCCAGTCTGTCAGGGAAGCCTGACTGTCATAATCATGGCTGTTTTCTCCTTATGCTCTTTCCTTGCCATCACTCAAAGCAGATGTGTGTTTTTCTCCTGGCCTACTCTCTTTTTCTCCTGAAACTACTAGGGTGACAGTTAAAGTGCTCTTCCAGGCACGACTGTTACTCAGGATGTGCTATCTGTACTGGGCTCCAGTCCCAGCCCCTGCTGACAGCGAAGGCTTCACGGCAATCACAGTTATACTACCATCAACAGAGAGAGCAGAGATCAAATGAATGCCTGGATTAACTGAAAAGGATCTTGCAGGGAAGCACCAAGAGTGGTGTCCTGGCATGTTGTGAACCTGGATTTAAATTTGCCAGTGATTCATGACCTTAGTATTGAGGTAGTGCTTACCTTACAGTGCACAGTGAGTCCATCTAGTGGAGGTGAGGAGCATTGGGTAGATAAGGGGGAGAAGGCATGGGAGCCTGTAGCTGACAGATGCTGTGTAGCTGCAGGTTTTCATATCTTCGTCTCAATTATCTGTGGTGTTGGTGATTCCCATGACCTTGGGATTTTGCTGTGAAAGGAAAGTTTTTTAAATTACCATCATTTATTTATAATTATAAATAGTAATAAAAACAGAGACAGTTTCTGGGCTCAGTAAATTCCTCGCAGCAGGATTCCCCCTTGACACCAATCTCTGTTCCAGGCTCCCCTCCATTCCCTTTCCGCACTAAACTTTCCCTCCTCTGAACAGTAACCCTGTGTTACACCCAGTAGCTCGGTTGCACCATCGTGCACCATGGTGTCCATCCCACTGTCTCTCCCACCCCAAGGCCTCCTGCGCAATTGCTGTGCTCTGATGGGGAAGGATTTTAAGCGAGAACAAGTCCAGGATATTTACATTAATCTATAAATTAGGTACAGAGAAGTGACACCCAACTATGCTATTTCTACGTGTTTCCAAACAAACTGTGTATTTTCTCAGAGATTTTAAAGCAAGCTTTGTAGGCTGAGTATGGCAAAAATCAGTGGAATCGGCAAATACTGACGTTTATGATAGAACAGGATATTAGCTTTAGTAATTGTGGCCCAGGTTGGGTATCTAGGTCTGGGAAGAAAATAAAGTTAACTTGCCTCTTAATGTGACCTGATATTTTGTAACATCTGATATCGAGGAATAAATGTCAAGTCATAAAACCACAAAGTTATGACCAGAAAAATAGCATGGAGGTTTTAAAATAAAAAAAGTATTTTTTATTTTTTCACTCGGGCCAATATCTTGTGATATTTTAAAAATAAAATAAAAAAAAATATTGTAAGCATGTGGTAATATGGATCTAATAACCGCCTAGAATAAGGAATCAGATCTCAAATACCTTGTACCTGAGCTATTGTTACTTTAAAAAGCATACAGTTGGTACACATGTTTGAGCTATACTGATCCACACCAGAAGAGAATCTGGTGATTTAGTGGTTTGGGCTTTTGGGCTGAGTTTTGTTGTGAGTGTGAAAGTTAAATAGTAATATTGACTTAGTCAAGGCATTGTATAAGCCTTTTTGGCCTTCCCCTGGTCCCCAGATTTGTTAATATCTGTTAGTCTGAACTTTCTGGGAGCAACTGAAATGTCTCTTTTTGATGTTAGTCTGGATTTAGATAGGACTGAGATTCTTTGAATTCAAGTAACTAATTTCTAACTTACAGAGAGAGCAGACCTGGAATTCTTGCATCATGGTCATGAGAAGCCTTACCAGTGAAAGTCTACCAGTAATCAGAGCAGCTTTATTCAAAATAGAACAGGTCGGGAGGACTCTTCCTCCCTGAAATGAATGTATCTTGAGTTTTATCAGCTTTCATTTTTAATATTTGTTCTTTAACCTGAACACCCTCAATATTAATTGAAATCAACATTCTTTTAAACATCAGGCAGCTCTGTCAGCCAGCACAAGAGGCTGCCTCTAGGTAGATTTTGGCCTCAAGCGTGTCATCAAGTTGCCAGTCATCAACTGAGCTGTAGCAACCGATCACACATATTTTCTTAGGCAAATGCTTACAATTAATATGAATGGGAACTGCATGTACAGTTTCCCTAGTGAGATTTGGACTTTTTGTCCAATTTTAAAATATTTTTTATTTTGTTTATTTTACTCTAGAGACATCTGTTTGCTTTTATTCCAGTGGAAATTAAAGAGCTAACCTCGGTCAAAGTTTAAATTTGTTATTAGTGTTACATTATATTTTCAGAAATTTAATCAAGCCTAAGTTCACTCCAGGAAATCAGCTTATCTTATTAGCCTAGACTCCTTTTACTCTAAGTTCTTCATTGACAAGTTATGTTGCATTTTAGTAGGCAGAATTAAAAACAACCTCCTATTCACCTGAATCCGAAACAATACTGAAGATAAGGCAACACCACCTCATAGAGTCTTAGAACTGGCTTTGGGAATATACATTTCTAAGCCATTTCATTTATTGCCCCTTAATACTTGTCAGCAATAGAAATTCATGCTTATATGGGATGTTCTGGTTTTAAGGCCCTTCCCAAACAATGGGGAAATATTGGATTGGATTGGATTGATCTTAATTCTACTGAAATGCTTTGCCATTTTTAAATTGTCAGCATCTGGATGTTTCTGGAGTTGTCACTGATGGAAAAAGAAGTTCTTTCTATGGCTGCACAGAAAGAGTGTTTTTGACAGAGGACTAAACTGAATTATTTAAGTGTTGAACATGTGGGACCTTCCAGAAATTCCATTAAATTCCCTGGGATATAGACGAGCTGAACATTAAACCAGCTTCCATGGAATAATAAATACTGGTTTTTGAAATTAAGGAAGTCAGTCAGTTGATGGAGCCCATGAATGGAAGAAGGGGAAGTCACTCTGTATAGCTGTGTAAACACAGATCTTGCTGTATATAACTCAAAATAAGACTGAGCTTAACATGTGCACTTCCGAATTCTTACATCATACATCTTCAACGTTTCCTCTGTAAAAGGGTCAGAAACTTCTGTTAGAGCTGTTTGCTTTGAAATAAGTTATTTAGTACTGCATCCATCTAATCCAAGGCTTTTCCATCAACACTAGACTGAAAGTTTCCTGTTCTTTGGTTTTCTGTGGTCTACCTTCTTACTCACCATAACCTCTTGACTGCCAGGTCATACATGACTTGTAAGTTCAGACTTGTATTTGATTATAATATGAGCTCCTAAAACCCTTAATTTGGTTACTAATTCCATTGGGAAAGACTGAAATATGAGTTTGAAAACAAAAAGTTATCTATT
>VYZV01002971.1:384-15463 GCA_013401275.1 Pandion haliaetus | reverse complement strand
GGGTGAGGACAGGCACCGTGCTCTGCTCGCTCACCCCGCATCCCCTCCTCGGCAGCGCTGGCCCAGCCCGGGGTTCCCCGGGGGGGTTACACGACCCTGCTCCCGCACACAGCCCGGAGCAGCCGCTGAGCCCCTGAGCGAGGCCTAAGGTGGGGACACACACACACGCACACGGCTCACTGCTGCAGAGAGCGACCCGTGTCCCAGCCATCACCCGCAGCAGGGTCTGAGCTGGGCAACGGTGGAGCAGGACACGGAGGGGCTGCCCTGCGGCCTACCCCCCATCACAGACATGGGGAGTGGGGGGACACACGCTCTGGTGGCTTCATTTTGCTGGAAGCTCGTGTCCCAGGCTGCAGCCAACAGCTGCCCTCCAGCCCGTGGTTTCTAACCTCCTAGCAAGGGTTTGGAGGAGGGAGAATAAAAGCAAATCTGTCTGGCTCCAGCCCCCACTTCACTCTTTCAGAAACCAGAGCAGCATATGGGAGTATTTGCCCCTTTCCCTAGAGATGGAGACGAGCAGATGACAGGCTGCGAGCATGTGTTAGTCCCACCAACGCACGCTCCAGCCAGCCTCCCATTAAGGGCGGCAGTTGCTCCAGACCCAAATGTTAGCAGTTTTCAATTAGCAAATGGCAGAGGAGAGGAATTCCTGGGGGACACGCTAAGCAAGTCAAGCTCTATCACTTGTCACTCAAGGAGCTCACGTTACCCTTCTCTCAAAGAGGCTCGGCTTAAAATAAAATCCTCCAGCAGCCCAGGGGAAGGTAGGCAGGCAGCCTGCCTGCTCTCGCTGCCGGAGCCGCCAAGAAGGGGATGGGTGACTGATTTCTGGGGTTACCCTGAGGGATAACAGACAGGTTACCCTGCCACGGCCCGAGCTGCAACAGGGCTTTAGCTCTCAATACCCAAATAGCGGGGAAGCTTGTACCGACGTACATCGAGCGTGAATGGCCACCGCAGAGTCTTTTCCGAGGGACGTGACTAGCTGGCAGCCTGCTCGGACGGCAGAGAGCACCGAGCTAAACTTTAACCAGCTCCCAGAGAGCCTGGAAACCCAACGCGTAAAAACAAATGACAGTGGGCAACCGTACAGAGAGCGGCGGGGTGCAGCGGGCTCCTCCAAGCTGTCAGGGTGGTGGCCGCCTGGGGTTGAGATGCTCCCGGGGGCCAGATTTGCTCAGATCTGTGATCCTCTCAGGGCAGGATCTACAAGCAGCCCCTCGTGTGGTTTTGGCACAGTCACAGCACGCCCTGGGGCCAGGCTCGCCTCCCAGCAGGAGAAAAGCACTACCCCAGACACCCGCCCCAACAGGCTGCGACCTGGCCCTGTCTAAAAACCATCCCTGGACCAGATTCAGGCCAAAAGGACGGGCCCTCGGCCCCGTGTGTCAGCATCCCACGGGGCGATGGGACTCCCCGTGCCTCCCGTGCAGAAGGCATGGGACGCACCACTCCTGCAAGCTTAGAAAGCCTGTGTCTCCGACGATAGGCATGAAACAGAGCCAAGTTTTATCACTATTTACTGCTTCCCTTTGATGTTCCAAAAATTTTTCTTTCCTAACCTCACTGAAGAGCATCTCTGCTAATTAGCCAGGAGCTGTCAAAGCCATCAGAAGGCGCTGGCTGTGCCGGCAGGACGGCTGGGAGGTGTCAGACCCTGCAAACAAAGATCCCCTCCTTTTCCCCTCTCCCTACCAAAAGCCCTCCCCGCACTCAACATCACAGACAGGCGTTTGTCTCACACAAAGGCGACGCTCAAGCTCCGGGCAGGGCAATTCCCTTTGTGGATGCAATATGGTCTCTGGACCCCTGTGATGGGTCAGTCCTTGAACCCACCTGGGCTCGGGAAGGCCTCCTGCCTTCTCCCAGCCTCTCCCTACCCTGCAACCCTGCCCCATCCCTCTGCCTTGTATTTAACTTAAACTGGAGGGACAGAAAACCTGCGCTCCGGCTTCTAAAGAAGTTAAGGTGGAGCATTTTTGCCCCAGGGAAAGGAGCGGGGAGAGTCCTCTCCCGGCTTCTGGGGACTCGTGCCCAGGGAAGGTAGGGGTAAGGGGAACAAGGGGAACGAGGCAGCTGGACAGACGGACGGCAGCCGCACCTTCTGCCAAGCCTCGTGGGAAGAGGGATACGACCACGACAGAGGTGCCGGAACCAAATCAAATCAGCTCTGGGATCAGCATCGGCCTGTTTCCTGCTGACAGTGATGGCCCCAGGTCAGTGGGACCTTACCGAGCACAGGAACGGGGACAGGCTCTCCCTGGGTGACAAGGACCAGAAAGGACCCACACCAGCCGGGATACAGAAGATGGGATCAGGCAGCCTCATCTCCGCATCGCCTCCCCTACCCGCAGCCTTCTGGCCCTGCCTTCCTAGCAGGAAGAGCCACGGGGACATGGCTGATCCACCACCAGCTCCACAGAACGCGGGAACAAAACAAGGATAAAGGGAGAAGCCCTGAGACCTGCAGTTTTCACCGGGAGCTTCTGCAGGGAAACAAAGCAGCAGACGTGAGGAATGCAACTGGCCTATTTGCCCGGGCTGCTCTCTGCCTCCGGCAGCGCGGACATGCCTCGGCCTGTCGTTTCAAGAGCTATTGTTGCTCGGGGCTGGGGGCCTCTTTGTTTCCTTTACCCTTTCGCCAGGCTTGGTCACAGCCTGGTATTAAATTATTCAAATCATCTCGCTGGGCTTCACAGCTGAACTCCTGCATGGAGCGTACAGGCTGCGAAATCCCGAGGGCTCCAGCCCTCGCCGCAAGCCCCTGTCCCAGCACAAAGCACGCTGGTCCATACTGGTTCCCCCCTGCCCGGAACAAAGGGTCCCGATATTCGAGCTGGTGACACCTCCAGCCCCAGCACTGCCCTGCAAAGGCACCATTAAGCCATAAAACAACCCACCTAACACCAGCACATCAGTGGGAACAGGGGGGCTGCCAGGGGGCTCACCCCTGAATTTGGCAGCCCAGCTGGAGCAGGGAGAGGCCCTTCCCCTGGAGCGGTGGCATTTTGGTGCCACCACTGACAAGACAAAGGGCGGCAGAGACCTCTGTCCTGCCTGCCTGCCTTCCTAGCCAGCCCTCAGCTCTGGCGAGGCTGTAGCAGAACACCAGCCCCTTCTTACGGATGTGTTTGCATGTGGTGTGGGGCGAGGGGAGCCCCGAGAGCTGAGCACAACACCGCCAGGAGAAATCTGTTGCTGTAGGAGCTGGTGCTGCCGCCAGCTCAGCGCAGGCAGGAGAGGCAGCGGCCCAGAGGGGCTTCGAGGCAATTTAACCCAGCCCAGCAATTATTCTGGTGCCCGGGTCGGTCTGGGAGCGAACGCCTTCGCCTCGCCAACACCAGGCTGCCAGAGCCGTCCCTGTAACCTGCAGCACAAGGCGAGTGCCACGGGACTGGCAGAGCCTTTGAATGCAGGTCAGCTTCCTGGGGTAGCAGGGTGTAACTGCCTGAAAAGGCAGCTCCACAAGAAGCAAAAACGGCAGGGAAAAACCCATGCACCCACCCTGCCAGGAGCCAAAGAGGGAGGCCGCGTCTGCAGTCAGGGCTGCACACGCCTCTCCTGGCTGGACAGGACCTGCTCCCTTCCCCAGCCGGAGCCTGGGAGACGCGGGAGGAAAGGAGCCGGAGACCTGGAGAAATTCGTTACCTTTCACGTGACAGAGGGATCAGTCGGCTTCTACCAGAGCCCAGCGAGGCTTCCCTCATTGAAAACAGGAAAGAATCACAAAAATAATTAGAGAGATTTCATCTCAGCCAGCTTATGAAAGCACTGACTTTATACACAACAGATTGGCAACAGCACAAAGACGGATGTGAAAGGCAAGAGCATTTGCAATGTCAGACAGATCAGAGACAGAAGCTCATCAAAAAATGGCCCAGGGCAGATGTAAGTTAAAAAAAGAAAAGAGGAGAAAAAAAAAAAAAAGGAAAGGAAACGACCCTTCTGGAGATAAAAAACGTAACTCTGTCTGTGACATGGTGATATGCCCCCTCCTGCCTGCAGAAAGGATCCCTGGTGAAAACTCATCACCTCCCTGGAGAGATCTGGGTTAAAAAACTTCAATTACTGACAATCGCTTGCTGTGTTTTGCTGCTTTCCGCTAGCTCAGCTGGGAGCCAGAGAGCTGGTCAGCAGCAGGATTTAGGGGCCTGAGGACAAATGTCAGCTGGAGAATCCTCCAGTGAGCTCCTGGGGCCAGGGGAGGCTGTAATTGGAAAGCTCCAGGCAACATTTCAGGAGAGCGAGCCGGGCTGAGCCACACAGAGAGGCTGCTTGCGATGGGTTCGGCCAGCCGTGCAGGGCAGGACCCTTGAAAGCTGATGAACAGCTCAACAAACGGGTGAAACGTTTTAGGGGGGGGGATGGGAAAGGACAGACTTCTCTAATTAGAAAAGAGGTTTGCACTTAGTCACCCAGTGTACTGCCTGGGGCCCTAACTCCAGACACTGCTGTGCAAAGGCTGACAGCTCTCTCAGACACCGAGCTGTCAGCCTGGGCTTTGTAACCAGAGACACTTTCCACGGGAGAAAACCACCTCTGTGCTCCTCACCCTTCTACACAGGCACTTCCAGCAGGGAGAGGCAGAGCCCCGGCGTGACCCCCTGAATGCAGCGCCACAGCTCCACGGCATGTCCAGGGCAGCAGCTCTCAGGCACTGGAGGATCACAGCAACCCTCGTTGATTCCGCAAGCGAGACCAGCTCCGGTTCCGTGGGAACCATCGTTAGGAGCTCCCTGTTTCCAGACCGCTGCCTTCGCAGCACGGCTGAGGAGCTCCTGAGCCTGGGGATGCAGGTCCGAGCCAGGCCGTAGCGGGCAGCAGCAAGAGGACAGGCATGCCGAGCTGCTGGGGGGAGCCCCAGCATCTATATGACGAGGCTGGATGTGGCCCGTCTCAGCTCAAACTCACTGGGAAGGTGACTCTTCCACGGCAGCTGAAACACAAAGGGCAAGAACCAAGAATAAGCCGTAAGCCACCATCTTGATGAAGCTACAGGGAGCAGTGCCCTGCCCCACACAGGCCAGATACCCAACAGAAGGGCACTGCAATCCCTGTCCTGCTACCCCAGGAAGCCACTGCAAGGCCTCAGTAGTGGCACAAGCAGGAGGCAATGCCCAGCACGCAGAGCCCAAGCAGGAGGAAATGCAGTCTTACAGCTTGCGCCCTCCTCCTCCTCTTCTCCAGCATGCCTGGCTTCTCCCAGTTATTCCCGTGTTTGCAGTGGGATTGAGAGAAGGGCGCAGCAGAGGCCTCACGATGAAGTGGGCAGAAGCCCAAGCCAGTCAAAAACGGTGTTGGCCACATGGGAGGAAACCGCAGAGCAGTGCAGAACTGCTGCCCCAAAGGTGGAGCGCTGCTCGCCTGTGCCAGCACCCTCTCCGGGCCAGATCACAGCTAGAGCTGACAGCAGCAATGACATCACACGTGTCACTGGTTCTCGAGTTCTCTCTGGAGAGGTTTCCAGGCAGACTGAGCTGCATGAAACCCCGAAGTTAGACCTCATCTTTTTACAGAGCTCTCAGTGCTTTTTGCACCCCGGTTACTGAGGGATGCTGGTGCAGGCGAGGCTGCTGCCCTGACACCACTGCTGCTGAGTTTGTACTTCCAGTACCGGGACAGGCGGGTCGAGGTTTCGGTCTGGGCAGTGCAGAGGGACAGCAGTGGGGCTGCATGCTCAGTTCCTGCTCTTACAGTGCTGCAGGTGGGAGCCCACAAACCAGCTGCTGCAGAGTGCAGGGCGACTCCAGCAGCGGAAGGGGAGAGCAGCCTGCAGCCTTCCTGCAGAGACAAAACCCTTTTACTCCTATGACAAACGCCCTACTTGTCCCCAAGCCCAGGGACTCAGCCATTCCCTGTCCCTTTCACGTGGCAGTAAGCATCACGTGAGAGCTCGGCACTCGCAGGGGAGGATCGAGAGCCAGGGCCGATTCCGCTGCACTGGGGCAGTCAGCCGGGCCTCCTCCCCTCCAGGGTGTAATTAGCTTCCTTGAAGTGGGCTGAGACTGGAATCCATCAGCCCAGTGCTGAGGCCATAATCAGCCCGGCAGAGGAGGAAGAAAGGCCCCTCCAGCAGTCTGGGCCAGGCTCCCATCATACATCCAGGCAACGGAAGGGCAGGTCACACCACGGGCACGTTTTAACCGTGCAACAATGCTGCCTTTGGCCCGAGCAGAGAAGAACCACAAAACCATCACTATCTTTTCCAAACCACAATGGAAAGCCAGCAGCCAAAATGACGCCTCAAATCTCAGCTTCTATTTCAGCAGCATCAATTAGAGAGCTGCTCTTTTTGGATACTCGGTGGACCGCCAGCACACCAGCTCCCCACTGGCCGCAGCTTGGCCAGCCCACCTGTCTGGGAGTGGACGAGACCGCCTCTGCCATCCCTTTGCTCCCCTAGCCCAGCGGAAGCGGCAGTGTCACACTGCTGCACAGCAGAAGGGGAATTTTTATGGACTTCGAGTTATTTCTATTCATCTCCAGCTCTAGAGGGACTAGAATAACACAGAGCTTATGTGCCAGGGTTACTCAATACAGCTCCGGTCACAAGGCGTTGTGTCTGGCTCAGCCCTCATGGTAGCAATCACAGTAACGAAGCCTCTACTCACGCTTTACTGCCAGCAGTGTGTTCCCGTGGCAGCACGCTACGGAGGTCACCAGGTACGGATGCGTCTCCTCCAGCTGCACCGGCCTTGGCACTCCCGTTTCCTCATCCTTCCTGCCCAGGCGTCCCCTGGCTCCTTTCCCCCATGTGCACACCTCGCCATCTGCAGAGGGATGTGTACACCTTGCTGCACACAGAGCTCACCAGCAAACAGGCCTCCCATCTCCTCGGTACCACCCTGGGCTATCTCCAAGGCCTGCCTTGGCCACAGCATGGACTGCAGGCAAGAAAGCCAGGGCCTGCTGCAGCCCAGGACACGGGCTTCAGCCTCACCTGCTCCGATGGCCACAGTGAAGGCATCCCCACAAGCCACCACGGTGACCTTCATTGCCTGGAGCCCCACAACCAGGTGGGGTACACGGCTGTTGCGGGAGGAGTTGGTGCCCAGCTGCCCGTGCTGGTTGCTCCCAAAGGTGTAACACTGGCCAGAAGCTGACAACAGAGATGAGAGAAACAACCAGGTGTCACCTGAGGGTGCACTGAAGCCCCTGACGCTCTTTGCTCTCTACCATGCAGAGCATCCTGCTCCACAGAGCTCCAGCATCGGGAGCAGGGTGCCTCTTGAGCCTCTCTGGGGCCTCTTGCCCATGGGAAATGGAGGCAGGAGGAAGACAGAAAAAATGGCAGGTTCCCCCTCAGGGATTTGGGCACACACCCCTCACCTGTGACTGCAGCCGAGTGCGCTGTACCGATGTCAGCACACACAATCGGCTCTTGGTTCAAGGGGGCCGACTGGGCACACATGAACATGGTGGCCTCTTCCACCTGGTCCTCTGGGGAAGGCTCCTCTGCTGAGCTGATCTGATCTAGGCCCAGCTTGTTACACCTGCAGGGGGAAAAGCACAGTTCAGAGCCGGCTGAATGCAGCCAGGTGCAAACACCCCGAGAGACAAATCTTGCCCTAGCAGAACTGCAGCATCAGCAGCATGATGCTGGGGAGTAGGATCACACAGACATGTCTTCTAGAGCCCCTCGCTCCCTCCTCCTGGGCTGGACACAAATGGACAGGCCCAGGAAGCTGTAGGCAAGCTCTGGAGCACAGACCCTCACCCCTCTTACCTGTTGCTCCCACAAGCAAGAATCTGGTTCTTCACTGTGAGGACCATGGAGGAATCGATGCCGCAGATGACCCTCTGAGCCTCATGCTCTGGCGGGACTGTGACCTGCTGGGGGGAGTTGTGGCACTCCAGGGTACCCAGCCCAAGTCGACCTGGCAGGATAAACAGAGCAGGGTACGGCTGATGGCAACGCACAACCTGAGCACAGCTCCATGAACAACAGCATCGACGTAGCTGCTGCAAGAGCCCAGCCTGGGACTTATCACTAGAGGAGGCAGTGAAACCCAAAGCATGGGAGCCCTGGTATGTGGTGAAGCAGCTGCAACTCTTCCACACCCACCTAGCCTGGCACGTCTGGAGAGGCCTGCGGGCAAGCAGGGCCAGCGAGGGGAGTGGGAACAGGCAATGGAAAGCACAAGCCCTGTTTTGCAAAGCAGACATCTCTTACCATTATCCCCCCTGCCCCAGGCAAACACTTCCCGCTCGTTGGAAACCGCTAGGACGTGAGACGCACCACAGGCCACCTGCACCATCTCGTAGCCCAGCAGGGCCTCCACGATCTTGGGCTGGCAGGGGAAGAGCAGCAGCCGTCAGCCGAGACCTCCCAGCCTGCCCGGCTGCTCCCACCCGTCCCCCCCAGCCTCAACACAGTGCTAGCAGCATCCCAGTTTTCATCCAACACAAACACCAGAGAATTTTTTTGTTCTAAACAGTCTTCAAAGGGTTTAGAAACTACATGCACACAGCACAGAAGATAATGCAAACATCTCTGGGGCGGAAGAAAGAAGCCAGCACAACGGTTTGGAGAGGGAATAGGTTCAGCCGAAGGGTTGGGATTCGCCCCCCTGCCCATGTGGGGAGTGCCAGGGGCTGTTAACGCACGCTCTGAGCAAGCAGGGGCTTGGTACAGGATGCGTTGGCTGAAAGGCTCTTGTGCAGAAGAGCTGTGAGTTATCAGCTACATGTTCGTGAGGGTGCGGAGAAACCAGGATCTCCGCATTTCGCCCAGCCCCTGCTGTGACCTGCTGTTAGATCTGACACCTCGCCGCAGCGAGCCTCATTCTCATTATCTTCCTCAAGTGAAAAGCACCATTTGTTGGGATCTGGCTGCCGCTCCCAACTGGTCTCCCCTCCCCAGCAATAAGCACTGAGCAGCTCAGCTCTGGATGGGGCAGGAACAAACGAGCCAGCTGACCACAGTGACAAATGGTACCAGTCCCCAGGCTTGGCTGGAAGCCATCAGCTGCTGCCTCATCCGAGGGCAGGCGAGGAAGAAGCTGGAAGGGAGGGACGGGCCCTCAGCCCTAGTGTTCCAAGCCAATCGGAAACACACAGCTCTTCTTTAAATACTGGCTCTTTTGAAAAATAACTTTTCTCGGTGAACCCTGGCAGCTGCAGGCCAACAGTGAAGCAGGCAGGTGTGTGATTGGAGGCAGCCTCCAAGCTGGGAGCCTGCCAACAGCAACCACAAGGCAGCTCTTGACTTCCCCCACACTCAAAGGGATCATTGTATAGGGGGGGGAGAGAGAAAGAGAGAGGTAGGTTGGGTCTTTTAAAACCCACAGTGACAGGGAGAGGAGGGGGAGGGGGTCAGATGCCAGAGCATGCTCGAGATGCACATCCCTAGAGCTGGGATGAGCCCTCTCACGTGGCACAGAGGGCACGATCCATCCTCTACCCTGGGGGAGCAGCACACCCAGTATCCTCATGACAAACCTGGCTTACGTCCGTGAAATTTCCGTGCCCCAAACAGCCATTGCTGCCGCTGCCGAAAGTCATGATTATCCCCCTGTCTGGTAAAGCAGAAAGAAGTCGTGTTACTGGCACACGTGAGGCCCTGCAAGGCACACACAGCCTGTGGGGCTGGCTGTGGCTCCCAGGACAGTGGCTCTGCTTGGACCCACTCTGACTCATAACTTGCTGCAGGGGCCAGAAGCCTTCAAGGAGCTTCCAGAGAGCAGCAGCCTCGATGCGCTGCGACAACTCGCCAAACAAACAGCAGATGATAGGACAGCGCTGAGATAACATTATTGCAGCTGTGTACGCAGGAGCTGCTAACTCCACGGTCTGTCAAGGTGTTAAATACACAGAGACACTTGCTGAGCAGCCACCCAGCAGAGGGGTGGCAGGAAACGCCATGGAGAGGTAGGACAAACCCACGCCTACAAAGTTTGCCAGTTGCCTATCTGTTGTTTGCTGCCCTGATCCCCAACAGGAGTGCAAACAGGGCTCCCAGAGGACCATCGGGAGGGCTTTGCTCCACAAACATGGCCTCGGGCTGGTGTGGGTGCTCCCCTCCCAGCCAGAATGCCTCCTGGCCCACTCTAAGGGGGCTTCAGACCCTGCCTTCCTGCGGCTGAGGGCAACCGGCCCTGCAGGAGCTCACGCCTACTTCTCACTACAACGCCAGTCACTGCTGGTCACTGCTTATGTCTACGTCACACTCACAGAGTAGGTGACAGAGAAAGGCTGAACTTCCCAGACATTCCTCACACTGCAGTCCCCACTGTACAGGCCAGTTCTGGTTTCAGTTGACACCAGTGCAGCCAGGACAACAAATCTGTGGTCCTCCCCACAACAGACAGACCTTTGGGGCCAAGTTGACCAGTGTGGCATCATAGGAGGACCGTGCCTGCCATTTCTGACCCCCACCTGATGTTACATGAGAGGCCACAGAGGCCTTTGTGTCACCCCAGCCCAGTGCATCTCCCGAGTTCCTCTCTGAGCAGGCTCCTTGGGCAGTCACGCTGCATTTGCAAGCCAGCTGCCACGCAGAGATGTCTGGGACTCAGCCAGGTGAAGGCAGGAGGCAGCAGCTCACCTGTGAGGCAGGCTGTGAAGAGATCACCGCAGGACACGTGTTTGATGGTCACGCCAGACTGGCCCTCCAGAAAGCGGGACACAAACTGAGGCTGGAGCTGCTCGGTGGCTCCTGGGAGAGAAGGGCCTCCCGCAGCACCCATGGGGGGAGCCTGGCAGAGACAAGCCATGTCAGCTGCTGCACCTCCATGCAGCAAGAGCTGGGTTGGAAAACTCAGAAGAGCCCCTTCCCACAGGCTTAGCAGTGTTACCCACACCCTGGACTGGACCGCGGTCCTGGGGGATGCAGTGCTAGGGCCTATGCGTTGAGCAGGAATGTCTCCTCCTCAGAAATCGCACATCCGAGGCTTCCACAGCCACTGCCCGCCCCAGGTTCCCTGTCACTCACCTCCCACATGATGAGCCGCCCCGATTTGGTGACCCCGGCCTTCTGTGTCCTGCCAGCAGACACCTGCACTACTTCAGTGTTAAGCATGGGCAGGCGGAGGGGGGTGGTGATCCCACTCCCCCAGGTGTAGATGGATGACAGTGGAGGAGGGATTCCTGTCCTGGCTGAACCACCTCGAACACCTGTGGGTCAAACAGAAATCATCAATGCAGACCCCTGACTCTTCTCCCCCAAGAAAAGAAATGACACCAGCCACTCTGGGTGCCAGGGGAGCTGCCTGCCAGCTAGCAGGGCCAGACCAGCACCAGTCCAAGGCTGTCAAGGGGCTGCTGGGGAGCTCCCAGCCAGGGCTGAGAGAAACACATGGGAAACAGCTCCTTGTATTTTATCCCAGAACTGAGGGAAGAGGCACCACGACAGCTCTAGCTAATTGTTACCAGTGCCAGCTGCTTTGTGCTGCACTGGGACGTCCCCCCTCAGCACCCCCGGCTGGTTCCCAGCCTTTGCTGGGAACAGCAGAAACTTGATTTAAGGGTTCAAAACCTAGAAGAGGCAGCTGCAGAAAGAGCGCTGCTTGGTCCCCAGAGCTGAGGTGCCTGTGGACTCCTCCAGGGCTCAGGGAAGGTGACATCTCTTAATTTTCTCTCTGCAGAAGCTCAGCTGCCTCTCTGACCCTCTGTCATCCAAAGGAAGGGTCCTTCCAAATCAAGCTGTGTTGAACACACCGTGCCAGGACTCACCCCTTGGCCTGGCACTGCTCACTCGTCCCCCCGTCCGGCTGTGGGTTACTGTCGGCACTGGAGCCAAGGGTTTTTCAGGCCTGCCAAACCAAAATCCAGTCCTTAATGTCAGCTCGGCCCCAGAGGTCCTGCAGGGCGCTGGATCACAGAAGGTCTGGGCAGAGCTACAGCATAAGCCACGGCTGAATAGCTCACAGAATTGCCTCAGTAGGTGCTTTAAACCACCTGAGAGAGGGGAGCTGGCATCAGTTCGCTTCCCCCTGAGCTCACAACTCTCTATTCACTGTTACTGCGATGACAAGCCCACAACTGCCATGGCACCTGCCGTGGCCCCAAGCCACTGGGCCAGGTTTGGCCTGCAGCAGCTGCACATCGAGTAACACAGGAGAGCTGCATGGGGATAATGCTCTCTTCGGAGCTCGTAACAGAGTCAGTGAGCCAGTCACACACATTTTGGGCTGTGGCAGCCCCTCTCAAGGGACACTAAGGCAGCAGTATCACTTGCCTTCTCATTTTGACACTGCCCACATCAGTGTAGAGGTTCAGCAGGGGCCGAATGCAGATGGCCTGGGCCATGATCTCATTCAGCTGGGGCCGCTTGGAAGGATCCAGGTTCAGCATGCTAAGGATGAGCTGGCGCAGGTCGGGGCTGTATCTATCCGATATTGGGGCAAAAGTCCCGCTCATGATCTTCAATACTAAGGCAGGAAGATTCTGGAGAGAAAATGAGAGAGAGACATACAGTGGCTGGGCAGTCAGAGGTGAGACCAAGGAGCAAGAAGTTCTCAGCTCTGCCCTCTGCCTTCACACCTCCAGGCTCAGAGAGAGGAGTGATCCGAGCATAAATTTTCACCTCTGTACGAGGCCATGGCTCCCTGCGCTACATGTAAATCATACCCCTCTTACCGCAGCTTCAAAAGCCCTCTTGAGGCTGGCGAGTTCGTACAGCACACAGCCCAAAGCCCAGATATCACTCTTCTGGTTGTAAGGCTTCCCTTCACAGAGCTCTGGGGAGATGTAGCACGGAGTTCCCACAACCTAGAAGGGATAAAGGATTTTAACCATGACGCTGTGAAACTGGGGCAGCGAGGTGGAAAGAGAAAGGCTCAGTTTAGAGCCCAGTGCGCAGGCTAGCTAGAGTACCACGAGCCAAAGCTGAGTGGAGCGGGGCTTTTGTTCCCTGGTGTCAACATCTGCCTGACAATCTCTGTAAAAAACACAAGCATTTGCGTTTCTGGTGACCTCCCTTGCACATACACAGATTACCTCTAATTTTCTTCCTACCCACTAAGAGAATCAGAGCCCAGAGCAATGAGCATGATATAAATGTCTAGTCAGATTAGACCAGGTGGGGAATGATACTCGAGACTCAAGCAGAGAGAGGAGATTAAGACGAGGCAGGGTGGCAGGCACAGGCAGGAATTCAGTTGCCAAGTATGTGTCAGACGAGCCTGCAAACACCACCCCTCCCACTGTGACAGTGGGAGGAACCCTGACTACCCTCACCAGTGGGCCCAGACATCCCATCCTCTCCCAGGCTTGGGCAGGCAGGTCTTTCTCACCTTTCTGTAGCCCACAGAGCTGCAGCAAACTTGAGCACGAAGACATCAGCCTGTGTAAACTCCAAGGAGCAAAGCAGCATTGTGGCACGTGGATGTGGCCTACTGCAAGTATGCTACATCCAACCTCGCTGCCTACAGCAGCTTCCAAGAGACTATTGTGAGCCAAGTCCAGAGTTTCCAACCTGCTGCCGTGATGGTAAGTCGCTCCCCTGCAAAGCCAGACCACTCACCGTGTAGGCTTTACTCTTGCTGCTCAAGATTTTGGAGATGCCAAAGTCTCCGATCTTGACAATCATGCGATGTTTGTCCAAGAGAATGTTCTGAGTCTTCAGGTCGCGGTGCAGGATTTGCTTGGTGTGCACGTGGTGAAGAGCCAGGAGGATCTGCACAAAGAAGTGCAGGATGGTATCCTCATCCAGCAAGGAGTTACAGCGCTTATGAATAAACTCCGCTAGCGTGCCCCCTGCAAAGAACAACAAAGGGCTATCGGCAAGGGTGGCTGCACAGGGCAGCACAAACCCAGCCTAAAAGCTGAGGGGATTTAGCCATGGCATCTTAGCAAGCCAAGCGCATGGGAAAAAGCACATCCTGGTGCGACACGCAGCACGTCCTCCAGTGCTCTGGAGACCGTGCGGAGAACAATGGCAGCACAGTTGGTGGGATGAAGAAACAGTGGGAGAGAAATTACTGTTGACATATTGTCAAAAGCAGCAGAAGAAATGCTAAAATTACAGCTCTTGGAGAAGGACATAAACCTCAACGGCAGAACAAGATAAGCCTGTTCTGCAAAAGAGAATTCTTGCAGTCCGAGAGGCCACGTGGCACGGAGAGGCCCCTATCAAGAAGGCGAGGTCCAGATTCAGGGCTCACATACAACTTTTAACAAACCCTCATGCAAATGTTGATTTCATCTTAAACTCCACAGCAAATCTTGTTAGAAATCACACCTTCCCACACAGAGCTGTGGGATCAACAGTGTGGCTGAGAGCTGACACAGGGAAACATATGTGAAACCTAAGCCAAGGGCAGATGGTAACACGCTTATCAGCAACAGAGGTGTTAGAAATCTCTTTGTTTTCGATATGATTAGCAGGTGTAAGGCACAGAATCACAGAATGGTTGAGGTTGGAAGGGACCTCGGGACGTCACCACGGTCCAATCCCCTGCTCAAGCAGGGCCAATGACAGCTGGTTGCCCAGGACCATGACCCGTCTTTTGAAGTATCTCCAAGGATGGTGACTCCTCTGAGCAACCTGTGCCAGTGCTCAGTCGCTTGGCTCACAGTCAACTTGGTGTCCATCAGGACCCCCAAATCCTTTTCTGCAGGAATGTCTGTTCAAGAGAGACACATTTGGACTCTCTGGGGGTCCAAAGCACAGGATCTTTACAGGGAGCAGAACACGGGGCCACAGCAGCTCGACCCAAGGAGAGCTGAAGGCTTGGCATCCCCCGGACCTGCTGAGGAACCAGCTGCGGGTGCTGGGGGAGATCAGGGCCCACCTGGCGCGTACTCCATGGCGATCATGAGCGCCTTGTCCTCCAGGAAGTTCTCGTAGTACTCGATGACGTTGGGGTGGCTGAGCAGCTTGAGGACCTGACACTCGTTCTGCGCCGCCAGCCGCTCGTCCTTGCTCATCTGCTCCACTGGGATCTGCTTCAGGATCACCAGCTTCTGGTCAGCCTTGCGCAGGCAGAGGTGCACGATGCTGCGAGGACGGGGACAAGACCTCAGCGTGGGGCGGAGGGGGGGACAGGGCCTGGCCAACCACCCTGGGGTGACACATGGCCCCTGCCCCCCCCGTTGCCATGGTAACAGGGCCTGCAATTCCTTCCCCCCCCCG
>VYZV01002968.1:1106-17698 GCA_013401275.1 Pandion haliaetus | reverse complement strand
CTGAAGCCAATGGGGGGAAACTAAGTGTAAGAAGGCCCATCTTTTCAGAAATGCGTGTGCAGTTCCTAGGAATTTCCCGGTGGATATGAGTGAGAGCTGAGCCCTCGCAGCAGCCAAGACTATTTGTGAGATAATTCCAAAAATTAGCTTCTGTTCAGTCTTCTCCATCCCACTTTCATATAAAAAAAAGAGACATATTGGAAATTATGCAATTAGTCCATTACAGGATAAGATGAGAGAGAAGCCTTCAGGTTGGTGAATTGCTTAGATACAGCTGTAATTGCTACATTGTAACTCAGTGTATTAAGTCTTTTAATGGTAGACTTAAATCAAAATTCCACAGTTAAAATCTGTTTACTTTTACTCAGAAATGTTCTTATTTATTTTTTTTTAATTATTATTTTTCAGGTTAACAAGCAGAAATATTATTCACAAAATGCCTGAATGGACTCTAATTGCTATTGTTTTGTTATCTGTGTAAGTACTCTTTAATGTCAAATATTCTCATACATAACTGTCTTAACTAGCCTATCGAGACAAGATTTAATTTTCAGATAAAAGGAGGGAAAGATTTCTTTAAATTAACTGGGGAATCAACAGAAGTTTTTTTTTTTATGTAAATTAAATAAATTCTATTGACAAGACGGTATTGTCCCACTTATAACAACATGTTAACAATGGACAAACTTAATGTTATGTTAAAAAAAGAAAAGTTAAGCTTTAGGGGTTTTTAAAGAGGGCTGGTGGGGTGAAGGAGGAGTATACTTCACTCTCTTCCATTTGCCGCTGACAGACATTCTTCCTCTCTCTGACAGTAGGACAAAATGACATTTGTATTGTATTATTTGGATTTGGCATAACTGTAACACTTTTCATTTCTTACTTTACTTCTTATTTCTTAAAAGGTTTCACTTTCACAATTAAAGTCAAATTATTTCCATAAAGATATGGTGTGCTTCTAAGTATGTTCATTTGAATATTCTAGCAAACTTCTTTGAGAGGGGAAAGCTTTTTTAACAGCTCCCAAATTTCTGAAAGGAATTCTGGGACCCAGTATTTTATTTTTATGAGGATTAGCTTTATTGCTTAAGATTATGATACTACAGTGCCTACAGTCCTCATTAGCTTTGTTCTACTTACTGTGGAATTAAATTCTTTCCAAGGGTTTTCCTAATGGGAAGTCTTATTTTATTACAGTGTCTTTCAGTAAACTTCTACACAGAGGCATGATCTATAAAGGCTCTAGTAATATGCATTAAGTAACTTCCTTAATTTATATTTTCTAAATTCATGTACATTCTGAAGTTAAAGATATAAACATTGTACTGCATAAAACAGCTCTCTCACAAATTTGTATTAAACGTTTAACATTAGTTCACCTTTTAAGAAATCACTGGTGGTTTCACACCGTGTCAGGCCCTGCCTTTCAGTAGGTTTAAACCATCAAGCAGCCTTTGTATGTCTTTTCAGCTTGAATTACAAGACTGCAAAAATCTTATTCCAGAGACTGTTTATTACTGCACTGCTGCTGCTTCTTTTGGGCTTCCTGGGTCACTGGAGCCTGTAGGACAGAGGAGTACTTACAGACATTCACAGGTCAAGAAGTGTTGTGGGCCAACCTCATAGCATCCCCAGTACTGCACTTAACTTTCCTTGATATTACTTCACTCTGACACATTGTTCTGGCTTTACTGTCCCAAGGAAGACTGTACCAGCAGGCATTAGAGTAGGCTTCAGCGAGCCTTACATCTGTGTCACCCAGCCAGATACCGCTCAAATGATTCATTAAATCAGAACACAGAAAGTAACTTTACTTGAATGCCTTGGCATAAATCTTTTATCAACTATAAGAACAAATCTTTTGTCATTTTTACTATATATTCTTATGGTTGAATTGGTAATTTGTGAAACAGATCTTATGAATTTTTCAAGTAGTTTCTGTACATTTAAGAAAATGGTGACTCTCTTGATCAGAGGCTAAAATATGTTGCTGGTCTGTCTGCATATGATGAGCTCTAAATGTTTACATACCTAATGATTGTTTTACAATTGCTTTAAAATGTTTTACAAGTAGCAGGCAGTCTTGGTAGCAATCAGTATAAGGAGAGTATAAGTCTCTTTACTTTTGCTTTCTAAAGGTCCACCACTAAACAAATTAATTATATTTGATCCTAAAATAGAGTAGATTTTATTTCTAATATTATTCTAGTGAAATCATGAATAAAACTCCTGTTGACTTCAGTTTATTGTAAGGTTCTTGCAAGCTCATGATCTTTGGATTTTGAAGAACTTCTCTCAGCCCCCTCTTAGGAGAGGATGTGGAAGAACGTAGATGGGGTAGAATGAGTGTTAAGATTGCTCTAAGAAGATGATAGAGTGTTGCATCATTTCCAGAAAGATTAAAACAGAACATTTAATTATTTGGAAATTCTAATCAAACTTGAATATTTAGTGGAGGCCGGAAGTGTGCAAGGAAAGGCTACTGAGGACCTGGGCAACCCCTTGCAGACAGGTCCTCAGATTGTGACCCTTTCTCACCTCCTGCAGACTGCCAGGGAATCTGTCATATCTTATTAATATTGCTCATAAAAAGAATTACACTCTATTAAGTCTTCTCTGGCTTCCCCTTAGCTGTACTGAGAGATGATGCACGTTGCAGCATGTGTAATGTCATTTAGATCACGGAGTTGTATGGGGCCTGAGTCAGAGTGGCTCTTTACTAGCTTCTGTCACTGAAAGAGGAGAACGTTTTCAGAATATGTATTCGCAGGTCTTGACCTGGTCCCAGACACAGGATGGCCATTTTACTCCTAACACTAAACAGTGAAGTAGCATAAGCAACACCCTGGAAGAGGATAATACTTCCTCTTTCCAGGAGGATGAAAGACCATATTACAGGTACCCTGAGGTGCCAGAGGTATAAAAACAGAGGCTACAGAAGGCAGAGTGAGCATGGGATTTCAGCGTATACCTCAAAAAAAACTAGTAAGACCTCAAGTATTTTTTGTTTTGTTTGGAAGGTGGCAGGGTTGTTTTGTTTAAAGTAGCAACTGTTGGACTTTGCTTGTACCCTATTTTGTGCATCAATATTGTGGCTCACCACTTCCTTCTTATATATGGCTAGCGTGTGTTGAGGACTCAAACAGTGTACCTAACTTCACAGTGCACTTTCAGAGTGCCCCGACCCTTTTTGTGATACGCTACTGGGCAGAAAAACTATTATCATTACTGCTGTATTGAATTCAAGTGTCTTCACTGCTTAATACTTTGTATTACGTTATGATAATACTATCCTTTCTTCATTGGAGTGTGCATATTAACTGTTTGTAGGATACAGCATGTTGGATAGTCGTAACGCCTCATTTTGGTGCTTAAATTAGACCTAGGCTCCCTTTATAGTCTGCTGGTCCTTAAGAAGCTATTAAAAGTATTTACGTGCCCTTGAGTCTACTGACAAAGAAACCCGGGCTTCTAATTCATTGCTCTGAAATAAAGTGCCTGAAACTAGACAGTGTGACTGTCTTTCTCAAAGTATAAAATGTTGGAGATAGTAATAGTGGAGCATTTCCTGTTCCTAGTGAACAGCTGGATTTATTCAATCAAATTATCTTATAAAGTGTGAACAGCCAGTCTCAGCCTTTATGGAAGATCTAGCCTGAGGCACTCCTGTCTTTACGACCAGCACATTGAGCAATGCTGTATCAACCTTCCTAGAGTACACTTTGAGAGCCAGAGAATTATGTTCAAATAATTGCATTCATGCCTATCATGGAGTGGTTAAAATGTTCTGTAGATCAAATTTCTTATTTATTGGTCATTTGTAATAATTTTGGCAGTGGTAGATTTCTGTGTCTTCCTGTTGCAATGTTTAGTATGTTAAGCAGATTCTTTTGTTATAGTAATAGCTGCTTTATAACATACTGTAAAATAGAATACAAGTTTTATCTTTTTCCCCCAAAGAACTTTGCAAGATATCAAATGAAGCAGATAGACAGATACAAATACAGTAGTTCAAGAAAGAATGGAGAAAGCAGTGGGAAGATTGGTTGCTATACAAGGATGGGCACTTGCTGTTTTTAGTGTATACCCCTGGTACAGTCTAATGGAAAGCTTTCAAGATATTTTCAGGAAATGTCTGCTTTCATCTTACTTATCTGAGCTGGCTGGTTCCAGTGAACTGTGGTCAGCTTCATTTACAAAGCCTATGCAAAGGTTCCCCCACTAAAAGCTTTGAAGCATTTCAAAATGTTCTGGGATTAGTTTATAAGCATTTGGCTGCAGTATTTAAACAAACTCAAAATGACCATGATCACTAAACAAAAGCCATCATTATATGTGTGCAGCCACTTTAGATAAATGTGTCATGTGGAGATGTACTCTAGAGGTTTAATCTCTTGGAGATAACAGTTCAAGAACTGGAGAATCCTGGGTTCAAGTAGGCGTTTTTACTTCTTTGCACACGAGAGCACATCTATTGCTCAACACTGACATTTCTAAATTATTTTAAGAGGAATTCAGATGCTTGTGGTATCACTACAGTGTTCTTGTCTGAAAATGTCTGAATACTCGAAATGTACAAATCTAATGTACAAATACATATTGGCTTTGAATTAGACTTGCAGAATGACTTTTTCCTACAGAAACCACATACAAGTCAGCTGGATGGTCTTTTATTTAGCAAGTCTGATGATAGAAGATTGGTTCCAGGTTTCAGCTGAGAAAAATCATGTATCGTTAAGCTAGAAATATAATTCTTTCCCATTTTGAAACAGAGTTTGCAGGACCAAAAATCCAAAAAGTCTTTATTTTATGAAAGTGTTTGAATGTGGTCATAGTATTGCCTCTACTCTTGGTCTCTGTATCTACAGAGATATCTGTAGAGTTATATTATTGTGTGAAATAGAGAAAAGGCAAGTTTGTCTTCACATGTTAGAAAACTAAAAAGTATTTTCTTCCCTTTTTTCTCTCCTAATTTTAGGTTGTCATTTGGTGAGTGTGAACTCAAATAGGTTTTCTGTTAAGCAGTGCTTACTTATCAGCACTTTCTGAGCAAACTCAAATCTGTTTGTTTGGCATATTGTGGAGGAGATCAGTATTACTTTACTTCCTCCTAGCGTGTTCCAGTATTACTTAGGAAACATATACAGAACTGTATTTTGAGGGATTTGCAGTGTTGTTAATTGGGTCATTAATCAGTGCCAACTTTAAAATTAAATATCTTCATCATTCATAACGGAGAAAATAGAAGAAGAAACCTTAGCAGCTTCAAAGAAGGTGTTTCTCCTTGTACAAAAAACCCCACACTGTGTTGCTGTAGTGCTGTTATGCAGGAAAGTGACACTCTGGATTTCCTTGCAGCACACACAGCTGCAGTCTCTTTCCATTCTAGTATTTCTCAGAGATAGCCTACTGAATGGGAGATTTGGATGTGCTGTGTAACTTTCATGCATGCCCAGCACAAACTCTCTGAGGTGAGTCCAGGATAATTAGTTCCCCTTTACAGTTCTTGTCCTTGACCTCATGAGCAGGAGTGGAGCCTTAGCACACGCTGTGTCCTGGACTTCTGTTGCATGGATTTAGGGGGGTTGGCTCAGAAAGCTGTCTTCTCTGCACCTGCCGGTTTTGCTGCCCAGCACAAGGGAAGAGCAGGGTCATGGCTTTCTCCCAAATGTCTTGGAAATCCCTCCGAGAGAGAAATCTGCTTGTTCCCAGCAGCTGTATGTGTGGGCATTCAGACTGAAGTCATGCCCAACTGTGCAAAGCTGGTGTGCAAAGTGCATCACCAGTTATAAATTGTCCTTCATGGTGGTGTTCTTCTGACTAATCTTTTTGTTAGAATCTAGAAATACTTTTATGTTGAACATAATTTTGGATCTTCTGCTTTAGTCACCGTTGGGAACTTTATATTCTAAATGTACTTGTGAATTTAGAATATGGTAGTAGGGAAAGTACTTTCCTCTGCCTTTTGTGTGAGTAAGCAAGAGATTTTTGTTGCAACTTCTGTTTCAACCCTCTGAAAGATAGCATGCTAGATTTCAGAAGACTGCTTTATCATGTTGACTCTTTGGGGAGCGAACTCAGTGGAGTTCATGTCCTATTGAACTCTACGCCACAACTATGTGCTGATCAAGCAGATGGTAAAATTGCCCAGCCCTATTAGAGAGAGAACCATTTTAAATTTGTGTTTCTTGAAAAGGTATATATTTAGAAGTTTTCTTTTGTAATGTCATGTTTTTCTTCCTTCCATAATTGCTGCATACAGCTTTGCTTATTGAAAGTTACGTCATAGCGCAGAGTAAGTTAGTTGTACAGTTACATTACTATAGACAGTTCTGAACTAATGCTGCAAGTAAGATGTAAGTAATCCACGCTGTTAACAGCTGCCCTAAACTTAGTTTTAAACTAAATGTGTTTTAACTTCATCCACTGAGCAAACTGAACTGTTAATTTTGCAACTGAATCCTGAAGCTGTAGCCTTATGAAAATTTACTTGCTTCCTTATTAATAATTAATCTTAATACATTCAATGCAAACATTTTTTTATCATGAAACATTACCCATCTGTTAAAAGAAAAACATGACTTTGACACACACTTGCATCTTTTATTTTCAGAGTTTTATCTTAGTAAGCTTTCTAAAGAACAGCCTACATTAATGGGGACATGACACATAGGCAGTGTTTTTGACTTACAGGAAACTTCATCGTAAGATGAAATCAGTGTTGATTTGGCTTGCTGTTTCTGAACCGAAAAAATGTAGAGGTACACATCATTGGAAAGGTTACTACGGCTTCCTAGCCTGTGATCCCCAGGCATTTTGTACCAGCAGAATTTTTAGCATGGGTTTTGGATTAATTGGTTTGGTTCTATGCAGTCATAATGGTACCTCTACTAGGCTCAGTGGTGTGTTGTTGTCTTCTTTGGCACTTAAATAAATTGTGCCCAAAGGAGAAATATTGTATTCCTTAACTCTTCTGGAACCACTATAACAGAAAAACTTTGATTGTAGAAAATCCCTGAAAAAGCATTACCTTTTGAAGATCTAATCATTCCTCTCCTTAAGGTGCTTGATGTGGATTATGGAATTTAAAGCCTTGTAATGCTAGACAGTAAGACAAGCTGTCTAGAAAGACCTGGCAGTCCTGGTTTGCTTTGTCATATTGCAGTTGAAAGTGTCAGACCTGCCATGGCAGACAATGTTTTTGCTATGAAGTGTGTAATGGTTTTTAAGGAGGAAGAATCCTGTAAGTGATTAAAAACCATGAAGATCGTAAAAATCTTGCTTTATGAATGAATTATGTCTTAGAAAATAGCTCAATTATTCAATGAATTTTAAGTTATAGTTTGCTTGGATCAGAACAGTGGCCTACAGACCTACTTAAAGACCCATGCATCAAAGATCTATGTCAGTTAGGGGGAAATAGACATATGCATTTTATTAGCTTTCATGTTGGTAATGTTACGTTGGAGAATGTTGGAGAATGTATATGTTCCTATAATTTTCTACAGTGACCAGGGATAAACTAAAAATGACTCAGAGGCCTGAAAAATATGGAGGGGAGAGGAGACGATTACAACTAATGAATTCAGAAAGGAGGCAACTTATTTTTTATGTGATGATTGATCGTAGGCAGTACACTAATGAACTGGAGACTTGTTTTCATTTGCTAATAGGGTAGGAATCCAGTGCAAAGGAAGTTTGTACTTCTTCCTGTTAGTTTGTTATTTCTTGAGAAACAAAAACATTTTGACACCCAGTGGACTCATGGGGTCTGGCAGTTAAGGTCTGAACCTGGTGTGGGATGTTAACAGTGAAGGCAAAAAATGTACAGTATTTTCTGAAATGTGTTCCTTTCATATTTATGAAGACAGAAAATACAGCCTCTTTGGGGAAGGAAGGAAGGAAGGAAATACATGTCAGTGACAAGAAGATGATGTATAAAGTGTATCTTTAGGTGATGGGCTATGATGAAGCTGTTGACATTTACAGACAATCCAAGCTAGCGGATTTAGCATCAGAGTGCAGGTGGCTCTTTTGACGCTATAATTAAAATAAATGCTTGGGCTAAGACAGCAGCCAACAGTTAACCAGAATGTTGTGTATATATAAACATAAAATAACTATATATTCATAAAATTTTGCATGGCATAATACAAAGAAACTAGAACAATCATGTCCATAACAGTACATGTTCTTCTCTTCCCATTCCTCCCCAAAAGTAAAAGTGTACTTTAATTGGCTGGTAGCAAACACAGCTAACCAGTATATGGAAGCTTAGGCCAGAAACTGCAAAATGTATATGCGTAATTACATACTACTAGGTGCAAAAACTGCACAGATGCTCAATTGTTTAGAGGCTTGTGATCTCAGTATGTTTCATTTCATTCTGATGTATACCATGCTTATACTCTGTGTTCCACGGAAACGCATCTCTCTCCCATCCTCTCTGTCTACCTCTATCCATCTGAACGTTTTAAGATGACACTGCATAGATCTAACTCATTCATCATAAAACTCAGTATTTCTGAGATGAGGTATTCAGTTTCTTAAAAGGATAAAGAAAAGTTGAGATTCATGTGGCTCTTCATCACATATTGCTGCTTTTTTTAGGTACATGTTTAGGTCAGTATACTTTCACAAATCAGTGTTAATAGTGTTCTGTTATGGTAAAATTGAGATTAAGAGTAGAAAAGTGATTTACTGGAGATTGTCAATTCAGTAATAGATCTGGAAACAAACAGGAAAAGGGTTTGGGGTTGGGTTTTGGGTTTTTTTAGTANGGGTTTTGGGTTGGGGGGGGGGGTGTTTGTTTTTAAACCTACTGTGAGCTGGCATGTCTGGGAAAAGGTGCTTTTGGGGATTTTTAAGCATCTCATTTTGAGGGGTCCAAAACTGCACTGGCATTTGTTTTCAAAACTGAGAAAGGCAAGTAGAAAACTATTGAGGTCCTCATGCTTAACTTCTGAAGAAAAAAAATTTGGACATGGTGGAAGCCAGTCTGTTCCTAGCATGTCTCTTTACTCAGCTGCATTATTTGAGGTGATTAGCTTTTCAGTCCCATGTACAGAACAAACAAGTTACAATGTTAGCAAGTTGTGAAACTAAACTATGATCAATTTTATGATCGTTGTTTCCATAGTAACCAAGTACAGTTGAGTACATTTTATAAAGTCAAGTATTGACAAATTATTTACCTAAGCATATTGCGTTGTAGTTGTTTTAACTGTAAGACAGTATATTTTATTTAATCTTTAATGAATTTTTTTTTGCATGTCACTGAGATAATGAATTGACAGGAATAGATTACCAGTATGTGGAAATGAAAAAATCCAGCAGTTGCAAAAATGGATGTATATGAAACAATGTTTAATTCATAAAATGTACCAGGTTTGCATATAAAGGCATCTTTTAGATATTAAGTTGTCCCACTGTATGTGCACAATAATTTACACAACAGTGTATATTTTACAAAGTACATAAAAGGTTCAGGCTCTCAAAAGCTTACATCTTAGCATTTTTTAATCTTACAGAGACTTATACCTGTGCTTAATTTCATGTAGCTAAGTAACCTAAGACTTCAATGGCATAGATTCCAGTATTTGAGAGTGTTACAAGAAGACTTTGTGGAACATAAAAAGTAAGGAATAGAAGACTGAAAAGGATGAAAGGATCAATTTTAAAATAAATTTTAAATTTATTAAATTTAAAATTTTGACTAAGTTGAAAAAGAGGGGGAAATGGGAACAAATGGTAGGACTGAGAAGTACCTTTGATCTGTTAGCTGGTTAGCAGGAAACAGACTTCAAATAAATGGAGCTCTTTAAACAAGGCCTGTCCTTGAAATGCGTACCTAAGAAACTTAGATTTGTTAGAGAGAAACAGTTGATAGTGATTTCTTCTGGGTTTATATTGTAAACTTTTTTTTGCCTTGGCTTTATGCAGGTGAGTAAGCTAAATGGAAACCTTTTGGAACAAATCGTTGTATGAATGTAAGTGCTTTAAATGGTACACAGTACTACAGCAATTCTGATGCTTCGTGTCTGTGAACTAATGTTGTAGTAATAACTTGGAATATGGTAATGTAAAGGTGGGTACCATACTCCATTTGGTTTTTAAAAAATCATCCTGTGGTCATACCTATTAATACAAAATGGTGAAACACAATCTCTGATCCAGCTAAACTTTGCATGAAGAGTACTCTGGATAAGAAACCATAGATGTCATTGAGCTGGTTTTGGTGCTTCCTTAGTCTTCTTGTCTGGCTAGAGGATTTTCTAATCCCGTGTTAAAGAAATCTGGAAACTCTGTTTTGCATATGATTGCTGAAGTAATTGTTTTTTGCCAGACCTGTATGATATTTGTGTTGATGGCAGTCTTGGTAGTCATTTTAAAATAAGTGTTTGAAAATAGGGTTCCTAAATATCACTGTAACAGCAGGCAAATAGAACCATTACGTGCTATTACTATAGCTCTAAACGAGTCACGGGTCCCTGAATTTTTGTCACTGGCATTGTAACATCAAAGTATTTCCAGAGTGTTGGCCGTCTTGTCTCGTTAGACAGGCTAAGCCTGTGTTAAAAACAGTGATCCCCGAGTACTTAACGAAGCCAACTGCTTAGCAGTACAGAATCAGCATAATGCTAGCAAATGCTTGCGGAGAATGTGATGTCAT
The DNA here is from genome assembly GCA_013401275.1 of Pandion haliaetus. Classification (NCBI taxonomy): domain Eukaryota; kingdom Metazoa; phylum Chordata; class Aves; order Accipitriformes; family Pandionidae; genus Pandion; species Pandion haliaetus. The sequence goes on along the minus strand of VYZV01002968.1, from coordinate 7,026 downwards.
TTTCCACCTGCTGAATGTTCCGAGATGTGTAGTTCCTTTCCTGGACAATTGCCGAGGGAACTGACTTTATTTTATGTGTGCATATATAAGGTCAGGAAACTTGCTCAGAAGGAACATTATGGGAGTGATACCATGTGAGAAGAAACAGGGTTGATGTTTGCATTGCAAAGGTTAAAATAATTGTACAAAGCAATAGACTTGTAAATTTCCTTTCTGCTGAATAGAAATTGTTGCTATCATGCTTATGTGCTACTGGTTGCTCACAGGGAGCTGAAATACAGGAATAGTGAGAAATGCCATTTCCTAGTTACTTTCTGAGAAGAATTGTATTATATAGTTATGTTGTGGTAAAATAATATGTTACATGAACTGAGAGTTTCAGATGCTTATCTAGTTTTTGAGACATTTCTAATTTAATTTTTTCCGTTATTTATATATACAGTGTACATGCTAAGGCATGTTGTCTTCAAGTATACAATGTTCAGAACTGACACAAATAGCACTAAATGGCTATACTAAATTGTCACACCATTTGATTAAATGTCTCACCATAGTTTCTTTGAACACATTATGTGTTTTCAGACTTATTTTGGGTGGTCCTTTGCATTAGACTTTTACTTTGCCTGTAAAATTAATTACTGACCTAATGATGCACATAGAATGTTTTTATATATAAGAAAGTGTTTTACTTGTCCTTCATCAAAAGTCAAAGGTCATCTGTCTTACAGAAGTTAATATTTTGAGGACAGTCTGCATTTTTTTGAGTTTTTTTCCTTTTCTGTATCTTGTTGTATCAGTGCAACATTATTATGAAATCTCTTCATTGCAGGATCTTTGAAGTTATACAGCTGGCTGTTAGAAAAAACAGCTGGCAGCTGACGGAGCGATCCTTAACTTTCAGGGGAGTGGAAAAAAGTGGCATAAACAACACATCCTGCTGTTCATGCAAATAGTTTGTTAGTTAGGCTTAAGAAAATACAAAGATCCAGAACATTGGCATTTTATTAAATCCATTTTAAATAAACAGTTTCTGTACCTGATAAGGTAGCTATAATCGTGTTGCCTCAGCACGTCTCCCTGCATAGTACAGTCAAAACATTGGAGTGCTTTTCAAAAAAACTCCTTATGCAGCTGAACAGAAAAACAAAACATGAACTCTCATATGGTATGTTAGACTAGAACCAGCGAAGTATTTGCAAATGCTCACGTGGCCTCCAAAGCCTGTGCAAGGAGAGCATGGCATGACATGAGGGAACTCTGGTGTTCAGGCTGGTACAGCCTTAGGTGTGCCTCAGATTGTTTTCTGAATTGCCAGTTGCCTATTTGGATACAAATAACTGATTGGGGGCAGGGGGGAAGGGAGGAGGGAGCAAACAAATCCGTTGTCTCTTTTTCAGTTCTTAGTAAGCACTTTTATCAAATGGTTAGATAAACCCTTGTTACTGTAGGTATGCTTTCCTTTTACTGTTAGTTGTATCCAGCTGGCTGCACCACAAGTGAAATTTTGGTTCCATTAAAAGGGAATGGAAGGTGACTTACGTCTGGACACCAACTGTATGGAAAGTGTGTGTGGAAGGTGGACCTTAAAGGAAGAAAAATATGTATTTTGTTTAAGTGTATACATAAACATGTATCAAAGAGAACATTTCTCTTGAACAGACTTGTGGAAGCTGCATAGGAACAAATGAAGGTAGTGGAAACAATTAACAGTTAACTTTTGAATGAACCTTTAATTTTGCTGTATACTTGGATTATGTAGGAATTCCAGTTGTTGATATGGAATCAGTGTTTGTAGCATTGATTTAAATGTAGTGGACAAAAATTTAAAACTATGAATAATTTATCTTCTGTTGCCATCAGAGGATTAAAGTGTCTGTGCTGGATTCCGTGGACAAGTCAGTACACAATAATGAAAGGAGGTTAAATAAATAAAACATAAGTTGCACTTTAGCTACAAAATTCTTGTATTCATGATGAGAATAGGATCTTCAGGCTATATTTAAAACTAGACCAGAAGTAGCTTTTTTCCCTCAGTAAGAAAATTGCCTGTTTATTGCTGTCAGTTGTTATGTTTCAACACTGTGGGCTTTGGAGTGTTTATCTTTCATTCAGAAAATAGGATATAGGAATTAATTGGAGGAGATTAAAGAAAACTGCCCCTGAATACTGACTTCCCTCTCTGACCGATAGGGTGTACTAACAAAGGGCCCCAAATTAGAGGTTGCTTTAATTTCAGTTGCAAATTACACTGATCATAGTTACTTTTTTTTCAGCACTAGTATCATTTAATTTAAAAGACAACTTAATTCCAGAGATAATTTAAATACTTCTGCATCTTGCTTTTAAGTTAGATGCTTCCAGTTCAAGATTGTCTGTCAAATATTAATGTGTTCTAATGGTAAATGTTCACTCTAGAGACAGTCTTTTGCTTTTAAGGTTTTTTTTAAAATGTTGAGCTTTTCAAATCATGCTCAAAGTGAAGTTATAAGAAACAAGTGGGTTTTTTAACCAAAACTGTGAGTGTAACAGCTAAATTAGCTAAATTGAGGCTGTGATGTTTTGTAATTTCTGAGTGTATGTTAAAACAGTATGATTGTGTAACCACTTAATTATACCAAAGGTTATAATTTTTTTAAGCTCCCTGGTGTTGTATCTTTAACTTACAACTACACTCACATTGTGCTGCAGATCAGCTTTCTGTCTGATACTAACTTTTGCCTGATGGATGCATTATGCTTTAAGGTCTGTGGAAATCCCTGCTGTGATTTAAGATACTTTACTAACAAAATTGCTGTCCCTAGACAAGTGTACTGTATCCAGATATACTGGTAAGTGAGGGACTCTACCTCAAATAAGCAAGCAGTCAATATATTGTGAAGAACATTCAGAATTACAGTGATGCTTTGACTTACTCTGTCAAAATGTCTGAGCCCCTTTCGGTAAAGGTTCATGAAATAGGTAAATGCAGCAAGAGTTTCAGTTCACCCCATCAACTGAGGCACTGTTATTAAGTGATTGGTAGATTGGTAGCACCCCAGTTGTACGTACAGGCAGATGGTCTATGGGCTGCAATGCACATCTATTTCAATGAGCTTTATTGCTGATCTATAACACTTGTTGTATTGACTCAGTCTAGCCATTTGTCTAAACAGAACAATACTTCTGTTTAATCAGTTGTGTTGGAGACTTCCTTCACAGGAACATAATTAAAATGGAATCTTAAGATTGTAGTCTATAAAACTGCTATATTAAAAGAATGGCATTTCTGATTAATAACATTTTTATTGCATTGCTAAGCCTATCAAATCTGTAACATAAAAGTAGTGCAAATATATTTGAAGTATTAAAAAAAAAAAAGAACCCAAAACAAACCACAAAACTAAAACACTCCAGTCCTTGTGTGTTGATGCAAGTAGAACACATAGTGGCATGGTTGTCCCCATTCATTCATTTAACATGGCTTTGTGTATTTCTAGAGGATCTTTAACAATAAATAAGATAAACTATTACTGAGAACGGCCTGCTGTATCGTACTGATACTTAAGTTTTTATAAATCTGCTCAAAAGTTTATTTAAATCTGTGGATGAGGTTTTGTGCTCTCTCTTCTACTTGAAATGCAAGGAGTAGGAAATTTACCTTAGACAGCTGCTGAAGGAGTCTTGGGCTGTTGATGAAATCAAAGTACCTTGTATTACTGAAACAACTTTAGGGGCTCCTGTCTAAGTAACAGATCCTCTTTGTTACTGTCTTATAACCTGCCTTTGGTCCAAGAGGTGGTACAATACGCTCAGCTTAGCTGTCCACCTGTCCAGTGCAGAAGGGCTTGTTCTGGGCTCCCCAGTGGAACGCCTTTTCACCAGTCTTCTACACGGTCAGTTTGAGAAACAGTCCCTCTCCCGCCACTTGCCAGCTGACATTGCTGCATAGGGCTTGTTTTGATCCATGCAGTACTATTCCAATTCTTTATACCTTGTAGAAGCAATCGGAGATGATTTCCCTCACGATTTCAACTCAAAATGGTAGGTACAGAGGTGGGAAGAAGAGTATGTTAATACTCTTTAGAAATCTCAAAAGCACTTGATATTTAGGTAATACTGTCCCNAAATCTTGTGGGTTTATGGCCTTGTAACTTAATTCTTTTAAGTACCAATTAATTATTCACAAAGATGGGCTGTCCTGCATTCATGACTTTGTTTTTCCAAATCTGGAATTGATTCGTAATAGTCTTGCAAGTGTGAGTTTTGAATGGAAATTTGACAGACTTCCAAATTAATTTCCATTCTCTGTGACCCACACGATGGTGGTATTCCCTGCTTTTGAATTAAAGACTTAGACTTCGATAATCTGTTCTGCTTTCAGAGCCATTTGATCACACACACAAAAAGAGCACTGGATCACTAACTAGTCCTTGCCAAAATCCCAGGAACACACTTTGACGGAGAGTTTCCATTAAAATATTTTTCATTTGTGTCTGAATATTGGCAATACCTTGGAAGACCTTTAGTATAAAGGGTTTTTTTTTCTATTCAGATAGGGTTCTATTTAATGCTTTATTGTAGTAGTTGACCGATAATGGTCAATGGCACTGCACAGAGTGTCTCCTGCATGGTTACATTTCCTCATGTTTTTTAGCATTGTTTCTCCTAAATCAGTCCTTGTTAACAATGTGACATGACTTTGTGTCATAGCAATGGAGCAAATATACTGTAGCGTAGTGCTAACGGCACATTGCTGGAATGGCTAACTATGTTAAATCACCTGAACTGATGTTAGAGGCTTGTAAGCATTTTTATTCTTTGTTAAGTGTACATAGTACGTGTTACCAGACCTTCAGCGAAACTGCTTGTGGGATGAGAGAACTAGGTTGCTCATGGTCCAGTTTGTGACTGTCCAAAGACAGCAAAAAATGCATTGGACTTCCTTGCAGGTAGGGACCCTTAGCAAGAGTCTGTCGATGGCACCTTGTTCAGAGGCTTGTTCGCACCCTCCCTATAGTAGCACATAATGTGGTAGTCTGTGTCTGTGTTTTTGTTGGAGAAGCAAAAATAAAAAGTGCTGCCTATAGACGCTGCCAGCTCTTGCTTCATTTCCATGTACTGAAATGAGTGTTCAAGAAACTTATGTGATCATTAGTGCAACTCCATCATTCTGATAGAAGAATAGGTATCAGTCATCCTGGTTATGATGCTCTTAACAAAATTCAGTCTTAAGTGCCTGAAACAAAAGGTAGAAAGAAACTGAGAGAATTAAAAAGAAAAAACTTAGGTTGTGTTGATTATGTTAAGAGTCTTATACATGGTGCTCAAATGCCTATAACTGGCAAAAATGTTTATATCCTATTTTCCAAAGCTTTCTATGCAAGGACAGGTGGTGCTTGCCTGTCCGTCATTCTGCTTTGTAATTCTGTTCTTGTTCAAGTTCCAAGCATGCTGAACAAGGTAATAGTTGTGTTCATATCCATGGCTTCTGCCACGATCAATGGCTTTTATTTTTTTAAGCTTCTGCCATTAGAAAAATTTAGGAAGACTGGCAACACTTACCTTTTTCTAGGAGGAGCTTATTACTACTCTTTTGAGAATAAGCATACTGCTTTTCTTCATGAGTATACAAGTGCTTTGCATGATATTGGGTAAATTTATGTGCACTCAAATTCTCAACACTTCTCGTGTAACTTTAAGTGACTAAGTTTAGGGAATGGAAAGGAACCCAACTCTTAGGTGGTTGTATTCTTACCCCTTTTTTCAGGTGTCTATTTCAGAGAGTTGTAACTGGCTGATACCACAGTGGTGGCTTTGAAATTTTAACTTTTTTCCAAGAGGATCACAGAATTCATCGTAAACAAAAAGTCCAGAAAGGTTTTCCTGAAGTCCAATATCCGAGGGGAGGATGGTACGGTACAATTAGGTTTTTTTTAAGAAA
>VYZV01002964.1:8890-21665 GCA_013401275.1 Pandion haliaetus | reverse complement strand
GATGCTTTGCCATTTCTGTATGACTTGGAGTCTAAACAGCACAGCATTTCAATCAAAACATACAGAATAAGAAGGCAGCAAAGTGACATCTCTACAAAGGGACAGAGTCTGTAAAATATCAGACAAAATCGTGGTAGTGTTGTCGCATCATGTGACTCAGAACAACGTCTATCAAAGAGACTAGATCACTTTGCCTGGCTCTAATTAATTTTTTTCCTTGGCGACTGGAAATTGGCTTAAGAAAAAAAAAAGGTATTAATTGTACACCATTTATTTCTCTATTAGTTTGGAAAGCCTGAGTTCTCATGTGTAGTAGTCATGTTGAATGTCAAATTTTCGGGCTTTTTTTTCAAACACAGCTTATTTTTATAGAGAAAGATGCACATACTCCTCTTGGTCTCTAATGGCACACTACTCTACAAAAAAGCCAGGAAGCAAGCCTGTGCTACAAATTCATTAGCTCTCTCCTTGGCCCTGGTTTGCACCATTTCAGTTGTCCTCAAAGTAAAATCTAGGCCTGAATCAGAGGACAAGACCACTCCTAACAGGAAATGTCACACAAAAGACTCAGAAGATATACCCAACATTTTTGTCTCCTTGTTTTCTGGAAGGCCTTGTATGTACATAGCCAATGTTTTGTGTTTTTTTAAATGCTGTTAACATGCAAAGTCATTGAAGCAGACATTGTCATCTAGGTCACAATTTCTTTACAACTAAGTACAACAGGAACTCAGCCATGACTGGCCTTCTAAGAGCTATGATGATGCACTTAAAAGTACATTTATAAAATGGAAATTTATCTCTGCACATGTATCATACAACTGCTGCTGCTGAGAACACACTTAATTGCACATGAATTGTGAGCAGAATGTTGAAAATAATGCCAAATGCAGATTAAAACCCACAGCTCTGCAAATGTAACACATCCTTTTTTCTTGAAAAGAAAAAAAAATAGTGTGTGTTCAAGTTTAATATGGTAGGTGCCAATTGGTTTATCCTGCAAATAAGAAGATAAACAGTTTTCCTAATGCTTTTATTTTTAAACTACACATATTACATCATCAGAATAAACAAAATTTTAAAAATAGAGAAAAGAAAAGTAGAAATAGACTACCTGGGACAGGAATATCAAAAAAAAAAGAAGCAGTTATGGAAATCTTTCTCATTCTCTCATCTAGTCTTGCAAATAATGTGTTTGAGGTAAATATAAACAACCAGAGAATCACAACACGAGGACTGAAGAAAAAAGCAAAGTTGGAGAAAAAAAAGGAGAAAATATTCTTTCAATTAAACTGTATTATAAAAACAAGGCAATAACATTAAAAAAAAGGCACAAGAGTTTTAACACAAAAATGCTGAACATGCTGTAGAGAAAACTCTAGATTTAGGTGTAGTTTCATCACAAGCTAACCTCAAGTTTTAGAAGTCTGACCTAGTGGAAAAGATAAATGGGTGAAAGACAAGTATATCAAATAATTTCTTTGACTTTACTAGATTGTTTGCAACAGTGGTTATTACAGTTTTATTGGAGAGCTGTGTTCCCTCTCTAAACTGAATTCCTTATGATGAATAAGAGAAGAAAAAACAGCAGAGAGAAATCCTCCAGTCAAAGAGGTAAATATACTACTGAAAATGTACTAACAAGTTGGCTTTTCAAATTTTGTGTAATTAGTTCTTGTATAGCTACAATGATGGTATAGAGAGCAAATTTTGTGTGGTGCAGCCTCTTTCACTGATATTAGAAGCCATTTCAGACATTCCTGAAGATCTGAGTGATAAGGACACTAAACACTGACAACAAAGTCGGCATTGTTGAGTTCCACATTTGTTTTTAACTGTGATTTCTGTATTAGACTTCATCAGTCTCTGAATCAGAAGGTTTTTTATCAGTTTTTGCCCCATCTAACCACCAGATACATATATGCCAGCAGGCATATGAAAGTCAAGCTGTGTATTTTCTTACTTCTAAAAAATTCCAAAGACCATGCAGTAAACACATAGCTGTCAGTTTTGCCAACTATTATTCAAGCAGAACACAGTAAGTTTTTTAATACTTATGTTATTTTTTAAGTTCATGCATAAAAAAGCATTCTTCGCTTTAGAAAATAACATATGTACCTAAAAACTGCTTAAACTGACAAAGAATAGAAGGCAGGAGAGGAAATAATACATGGCAGTTTATTCCTCAAATAGTTGTAGTATTAGCCGTTACATGGTAATTTCAGAGGTGCCAATGAAGATATCTTTAGAGTAATAGCTACTACTGCTTACAACTGTCAGATGTTATTTATTGGAAGCCAGGAGAGAAAAAAAAAACAACAAAAAAACCCCACCCCCCCAAAAAAAAACCCTTTTTGCCCTCATTATTTGTGAAGGTGCATAGGCAAAAAATGAAGAGCTCCAAAATAGAGAATTTTAATAGAAGCCAGTATTTGATATGAAAAGTGAACACTGACAAGCCTTCCACCAAATTAATTATTTGAAATTTGTAAATAAATTACTGGAAATTGCCCAGCTTCTCTGTAGATTAGTGATGTCACTACTTGGGTCTCATGTGTAGTATTTGGTGCTAACAATTTATTGCCAACATGAATTTGGAAGTTAGTCCATGAAATCAATGCCTTTATAAATGACTGGAAAGATATTTAAATGAATGCCAAGTTAGAACTAATTATTTTCTTTCTTTGAAATCCCAGATAATTTTCCAGATTTGTGTTAAACTTGGAATATGCCACTTCTACAATCAAGCAGCTACAGAAAAGTGTATTTGAAATGTACTATTTTTTTTATATTATGCAGTATTTTAACATATTATTGGGTCAAATTATACAATAAATTAATTGATGAAAGGCTGATAAAGCTGTTCCAATTGCTTAGATGTGTCAGAAAAAAGAAAGAAATAAAAGGGGATTTTACAGAATACTTTTAATTCAGGAGCCAATTTAAAATAAACTTATTCTGTTCCATATGAAAGAGTAAAATATTATTTAGCCTTTTTTACAGCTAAGAAAATCAATCAAGATTGTCTCAAAGTCACTAGTACTCCTCTAGAGGTTTGAAAGTTGACTTGCGTGAGATTTTACTGTGAGACTGGCATTTAAATGCAGTAGAACGTAGAGCATAAACAAATAGTAAAATCTTGGAAACCATTTCCAGGCACATGAGGGACAAGAAGGTGATTTACAGCGGTCAAAAAGGATTCAACAAGGGGAAGCCGTGCTTGACCAGCCTGGTAGCCTTCTACAATCAAATGACTGTCTGGGCAGATGAGGCGAGAGCAGTGGATGTTGCTTACCTAGACATCAGGAAGGCTTTTGTCCCTGTTTCCTGCAAGGTCCTCATATAGAAGCTGATGAAGTATGGCTGGATGAGCAGAGAGGTGGATTGAAAACTGGCTGAGCATCTGAGCCTAGGGGTGGTGATCAGTGGCATATAGTCTAGTCGGAGGCCAGTAACTAGCGGTGTACCCCAGGGGTCAACACTGGGTCTAGTCCTCTTCAATATCTTCATTAATGATCGGGATGATGGGGCATAGTGTATCCTCAGTCAGTTTGTGGATGACACAAAGCTGGGAGGAGTAGCTGATATGCCAGAGGGTTGTGCTGCCTTCTAGAAGGACCTCAACGGGCTGGAGAAAATGGCTGACGGGAATCTCATGCAGTTCAGCAGAGGGAAGTACAAAGGCCTGCACCTGGGGAGGAACAACCTCCTCGGTATATGCTGGAACTGATGAGCAGGAAAGCAGCCTTGCAGATAAGGATCTGGGGCTCCTGGTGGACACCAAGTTGAAGATGAGGCAGCAATGTGCCCTGGCGGCACAAAAGCCTAAGGGTATCCTGGGCTGCATAAGTATTGCCAGCAGGTCAAGGGAGGTGATCCTTCTCCTCAACACACCACTCTGTGAGGCCACACCTGGAGTCTTGTGTCCAGTTCTGGACTCCCCAGTATAAGAGAGATATGGAGCTATTAGACAGAGTCCAGCAAAGTGCCACAAAGATGATGAAGGGACTGGAACATCTCTTCTATGAGGAAAGGCTGAGAGAGCTGGGACTGGTTAGTCAGGAGAAGATAATGCTCAGGGGTAGGATCTTACCAATGCGTACAAATACCTGAAGAAAAGTTGCAAAGAAGGCAAAGCCAAATTGTTTTCAGTGGTGCCCAGTGACAGGACCAGAGGCGATGGGCACAGTGTAAAACACCGGAAGTTCCCCCTGAACATCAGGAAACAAATTTTTACTGTGAGGGTGACCGAGCACTGGCACAGGTTGCCCAGAGAGGTTGTGGAAATATTCAGAAGCCATCTGGACACTGTCCTGGGCAACCAGCTCCAGGTGACCCTGCCTGAGCAGGGGGTTTGGACAAGGTGACCTCCAGAGGTCCCTTCTGACAGCAACCATTTTATGATTCTGTGGAAGTATAGCACTGCATGACAATCAGTTTCAAATATCTGTTTTATGAAACAGAATGAGAGTGTTTTCAGCATTTCATGCAGATCTTTAAAGGTGGCCTGTGGAGGTGGGGAGCAGAACATAGAAGCTTTTACCCCACCTTCACTAGATATGGCAGTGTAGGTCAATGGATAAATATCACAAAGCTCATAAGGAGTGCTGCATGTAGTAATCATTCTGAAAAAAAAAAAATTATTCAAAGAAATAGTAGAAGAGTGAAAAATTATGAGTGAAATGTAAAAACAAATTTTGCAAAATCTCAAAGCTGGAGAAACTATTACTGAACTGAAACAAAAGTTTCAGAGGGAAAAAAATAAAGTATAGATATATGTTAAGTTTTCACACATAACCAGAAAGAAAAAAATGCTTTTGTATTTTAAGCAAGTGCCATCAGCTGTGGTAGCTGGTGATAAAAATCCTGTCACATACTGAACAACCAGAATTTGGTGCCAACTCTCTGCCCTGGGATGTCAGCCAAGCAACCTGATGGACTCAATGGACCCTTCATGTACAATTTTGTAAAACAGGTTAAAGGGAAAGGATGCCAACCTCATGGGAGCCTCTATCAGAATTGCCTTACATGGCATTTTTGAATTTTGGAGAATTTTTTTATTCCCCTTACACAGATGGTACAGGCAAAGCTCATCATACTTTAAGGCAGTTCAGTCTGAAACCATGTTCCTTCTGGCTATCAGTTTAACTTTTTGAGGACTAGTTTTGGGTTTTTTAGATCAATCATCAAGCCTAACTTGCTGTCAGCCACGCAAACTACCGTGTAGGCAGTGAGGTTTATTCAGAAAACCACGTAGCCTTCAGACAGCCTGAGGTCACTAGGCTAAATTATCTCTGCTTTTGTTCTCTAGCCTTTCTTAATGGGCAAAACACTGTATGCAAAAAGAACAAATCTCAGTCTTTATTAGCGTAATATAAAATTAGAAAACTAGAGTAGAAATAGTCCAAACCATTTTCCTGTAGTGCTAGAAAACACAACTAAGGTTTTTCATATAGAACACAGATGTAGAAACTTATCCCCATCATGCAGAAAGTGGGTTTCTCCTCCCTTGCCCTTCCCACAAACAAGTGTCCTTATTTTATGAAGTCTATTACTTTACAGGTTGAGTCTGGTAACAAGTTGCTGCCGTGTGCTCCCTAGTGCTGTAGGAACGTGCATCTCTGTTCCCTATGGATGGCGCTGCTCAGAGCAGGGCGTTTTGCATAAGCTCTAACCTCATTACCAATGATGAGGATGAGATGGGTGCTTATTGCAACTCCTAAGCTATGCCTCCTTTAAGAATAGCTATTTCATTTACAGTTCCCTTTCTCTGGCCTCTGGCTTTCCTACAGAAATCACTGCAGCCCCCAAACAGCAGGAGATGCACCGTGGTGGAGAAAAAAAGAAAGCTCAGTCTTTTATTCTTTCCTTCTTTTTTATTATAAGAATCCTTCCTTTATTCTTTTTTCTTAGAGATCTTGCTAAGTAATGCTCTCTCTTTGTTTGATTTCTCAATTTGTGCAGTATTTCAAAGCTCTTCATTTATAGCAATAACATTTCTCCATTGGCTGAGATCTCTTATTCTTCATTCTTTTTATTTATAACAATAATAACAACAAAACAAAACAAGCATCTGCTCGACTACAGTAAATTATCTGGCTTTCCATGCTTTGTGCAGAGTAAAAATAGCTTAAGTTTATTTCATAAAGTGAATGTTTCCAGGCTGTAGTCTGCCCAACATGAGTACTGCTCAAAGGCAGAATTTAACCTTTGTTCTTTCATGGTTGGTTTGAAGTGCTCAACTACTCTCCCATAATTTTCAGCAATTTCTTGCCCTGAGTTTCCGTAAGTCTTATATGACCAATTAATTAGAAAACAGAGCACCACTTGAAGAAACAAGTGATTTATAGTGGAAGGTCCACTTCTGCAATTTGCAGTGTTATTGGATGCTGTTAAAATAGTTAACTCACAAAATACTAATGCCTGTTCCCCTGAGAAGCTGCTCTTTTGAATTTGACCTCTAATAGTATAATAATCCCCACATAATAAGCTAGGGCTAGCCTAATATTAGAGCACCTCTCTGCAGAGAGGTGCAGGAAGGCAGGTGTAGATATGTCAAGGCAGCCACATGTATGCCAGTTACAATTCTGGAGCTGCATACTGGAGCTGGGTTTAGACCAAGTTAGCATACTTTCTTCTAGTAAAGTTTTATTTCTGTGCTTGAGTGTTAATATGGTTTCTATATCTACAGCTGGCTGGCATCTGGACAGCTCAGGGGACGGTAGGAATATTGACATGATACTCTGCACCTATCTGTTTATTATTACATACATACATACACATACATGAACCGGGGTGACAGGAGCAGAACATCTCCTGTGCAGACTCCTACCTGTACCACATTTCTCTTGCCATCTTCCCAGTAGTGTCTCCTACAGCAGAGCATACTACATGACTCTTTATGCTGCATTGGGTATCATTTTGCACAGCATTTTTGGTGAACTCATCAAGCCTTCCTGGTCACTTTCACAGAAGCCCTTATTATCTATGTATGCAGTAAAGTAAATAATTTTCTGCTGTTGAAGGGTGTGGATCGATATCCAGGCTATCAATTTGTTTTTACAGTTAGCTTTACTATGAGTATATTTTTAGTAATTGGAGGTAGAAGCAGCTCATGAGGCAGATGATAGATGTTACACCTACTATGGGATAGATGGGGAAAAAGAAAGAGGATGTGAGTTTGAATATCCTATAATCAAACTGAATTGGTGGTCATTTCTGAGACAAAATAACACAGCTACCTTGGATTATATAGGCGTTCAGAGCTCTACAATGGATCCATACCTGTTTCAAGAGTATCACTGTAAAGCATCAAATACTTTAACCTATCACATACAGAATAGTAATACAGATAAAAAAATAAAATCACTATCTCATAACCAGAGAGCTGTCACCTTTTACAGATTCAGTGCCACAGGCTGCTCTCCGGTGATGGCTGGTCAACTTGGGATTCAAGAATCAACCCTTAGAACTGTATAGGTGGACATTTTCTGAGCATGATTGTTTTTATTTCTCTAATGTCCCAAAGTCAATAACAGGTTTTAAGCCAATAATTTCCCAAAACTGTGACAGGACCTTCAATAACATTTAGGCCCTTGTTATTTACCATTTTTCTCCTCTCGTCCCCCAGCTGAACCCATACAGGTAAGCCACAAATGCAAAACATGATTTGTTTAACAAACAACAGTGGATGCTGCATTAACAGTTACGTGTGATTTGACAGAAAAATCACTTAGAAAGGAAAATAACTAAAATATTAAAGTTTGAAAGCCTTGTCGGAGTCTATTTTGAAATTAATCCTTTAAGAAAGAATAAGAATTATTTGCAGAATTGGTTTATGAGAAGCTGAAAAAAAGAAGAGGATGTAAAATAAAGACATTTCATATGAGAATTGTGCATTTCTAACCAAAGTGTTCAACTGATAACTGACATAAACTTATTAAAACCTAGAATTAAAAAATTCATCCTGCTACCACTGAAAAGTTAATCACAGTGTGAAACTAATCTGGGATATCAGGCTTTTCCCACCAATAAGCTCTGTGGTATATAAAGTAGACCCTACAATAGCACATCTATGCTTTACATGCTAAGGCTTGAACCCATATGAACCACCTTAAGTTAAAAAAAAAATGAAAAAGAAAGAAAGAAAATGAAAAAGAACCACAATAATCAGCATTTAAGTTAATATAGGAGCATGAAAGGATGTATATAATCATCTACTTAGTGGAAGCTGCTTGTGCAGTAATTCTCAGTAAGCATTGGCTCTTCAGGTCTCTTGTAAAGTAATAAAAAGTCACTACTTAAATAGATGAAAAACTATTTTCTGCAATCAGCTGAAAAATAAATAAATAAATAAACAAACCCAGCAGACCTAGCTATAGTTCATTAGGATCATCTCAATAACTTTGCAAAATAAGTTCAATTGGTGAGAGCTTTCAACACTGCAAACAGCATACTGCAACAATGAAGACGTGTTAAGAGTCGTTCAAAAACCAGGAGCTTAGTCCTACCACTTTATTCTGATGCTTTGTTATGAGGTGCAGAAAGCTGATAAGACAAATGATAAGGTTCTTAATAAAGTTTTTAGTCTAGTCCAGCAATGCAGATTAATGCTAATATAAAAGTGTTGGGCAAACATTTTCAGAATTGTTTCAATACAGTAACAGCCTACAAAACTGCTCAGTGTTAAAGCGTAACAGTATAGTCTTAATGCACCCAGCATTTCCAGCAGTGCAACTGTTTAGTGACTTTTTTTTTCCCATCCATTAGTCTAAGCAAACCTTCCTGAAACATTACCACCAGTAAATAGCTCCATACTTAAAAAAAAAAAAAAAATTACCATAAATATCCCCACAATGACATTATTTTAAGGACTTTTCTAATATGGTTTCTCACTGTATCGATGATTGATTGCTCGAAGCTGAGAATCCTGTCTCAGTAAAAAGAAAAATACCTACTAAGAAAATCAGTAGTCAATTTTTTATTTTCTACTTGTTTTGCATAGGATAGGGTGAAGTATGCACTGGGGCTTCAGCATATCAGCTTTAGGTGGTAGGGATTTAGAACATGTGTTGTAAATTGGATAATTAGCTTTTTTTGATGAGGAAGTATGCACAGAAAAAAAGACATCTGAGACCAGAAGAAGGAAGTTTTTGAAAACTATAATGGTAGATTGAGCTGGACTGTTGCCTGCAATGTGCTCAAAGATTAACTTAAAAACTTGAAGTGTAGATAGCATTGAAGAAAATAGTTGTTCTATCAGAAAATTATGTTTTCTTATATTTACACTGTTGCCACATACGTACTTCTGAAAACTCAGAGGCTGGATCAAAGGTATAGCATCATTTTAAAACAATCACAGAGGAATGAAAATTGATATTTTTATCTCAGATTCATCTCTAAAGCTTACCTTTTAATGGCTTTTCAAGATATGCAAAAGATTTTTTTTGTTATTTCTTTGTTTTTACTTTTTGTTTTCAAAGATGACTTGGGACTGAATTTCTAATTTTGGTTTTGAGTTGCATGACTTTTGTTTTCCTTCTTGTCCTCCCATATTCTTCTCTAAGGTACAGGCTGTAGGGGTTCCTTTCAGCAGCTACTATGAGAGACAGTAGTAAGGAAGTAGGAATACAAAAAGTCCTTCAGGTATACCTGGATTCAATCTAACTTTTTAGGGTGTACCAGCTTCTGTAAAAATGGCAAGGAATAGTAAATGCCCAGGAAGTCAGGCAATTCTCATATGTTTTATTGCTTCTAACTGTGATCAAACAAAGAAATAAGCAAGAACTGTTGGGTTTTAGGACAATGTCATTTATCTAAGAAAACAGAGTTTGTATGCTTTGTCTACGTACATATGCATATTACCGTGTCGGCAAAAAGTTGATTGCACCTCTTAAATCATCAAAAAAACCAAACAGAAAGCCTATACTTTGAGCTCATCTGTGTACTAACAGCTTTCTAGATAAGCAGATGGTTATGCTACTTATTCCTTACCTTTACTTTCTCCTAGCTAGAGTATTTCTGGATGTAACTATTACATTTGGTGAAAATTATCCCTAAGTAAATTGTCTAACACTTTGCTTTCCCTTCTGAGTTAGCTAAGTAAAAGACATGACAGTGAGTATCACATTATCATGTGAAACTCCATGCCCAAACAGCTACTACATCTTCCAGTTTACCAGTGGTATTTGGACACCTCTTGTTTTGGTTGCTGTTATTTTTTATTTAAATCTTCACAAATGGATTCTATCATTCACATGAATAAGTGACCCTTGTCAGAACAGGACACCTACGAACAGTCATAAAGTAACGTTTCCCTACCATTTTGGCATATTGCCACCTGTGTCTCTAGCGTCATCAGGTAACTTTTGACGGCATCCCTACCCTTCAGCTTATTGAATGTTCCTCCCAGTTTGGTGCTGTAAAACTTGCTGAAGGTGTGCTCCCTTCCATGGCCCAGGGAATTGTTGAAGACTATAAGCAGTATTAAGCTCAGTAACAACCCCTAAGGAACACCACTAGGCTGGACACTGGTGAAGTGTAGGCCACAACCCATGTGTGATGGCCTGACAAATTACAGGCAATGTCTCAAACAGTTATTAAAAAACTTTGGTGGAAAAGTTGCCTCTGTAAAAACGCTGAGTTGTGTGAACAGGACAATGTGGCCAGAGGAGAGGGTCCCGCGGAGAGTGGGACTGCACTTCTCCAAGGCTGCAGTTCCTTATCTTAAGTGACCATGAGAAGGAGCACAACGTACGCGCCCAGAAGAGAGGGCTCCACAGAGGATGGGACTGTGTTTCTATCTAAAGCGGTCATGTCAGCAGGGAAGGAGAGGCAACTTCCCAGTGAACGCCCCCCCAAGCTCACTGACCGATTCCAGAGAAGCCCAGGAACGTGAACTGCGCATGTCGAGACCACCGACTAACACACTATAAAAGAAGGAAGAATGAATGCTCAGCGCGCACCCTCCAGAACTGGATCTCTGCGCTGGCTGGACCAACGCTGGACCCAGGACTGGTGACTCCCTTTTCTTCTCTCTTTTCCTTTTCTTTCTGTCTTTATTTCTGTCTTTCTCTCTTTCTCACTCTTTTTCCTCTCTCTTTTCCACAAGTCCCTACAGCCCCATCCTTTGAAACATAAACCGTTGACCAAGTCTGAGACTAGGAGTGGATCTAGCCACCCCTGGGCTCCAATTTGAGGAGTTCAGAAAGCAAGGGGGTCTACTCTGAACCTCATGACTCAACTGGAGGGATTCCCTTCTGTTCCTTTTTCCACTTCTTTTTCTACACCTCTCTTCTCTTTTCAAACAGTGGCTAAAAGACATGATGCGAGGTTCATATTGATAAATTCACTTGTACTTGGGCAAGGTTAGCTAGGTTGAATAAATGTGGATTGTTGTTTGAACTCCCCTGGTGTCATTTCACCTTAATTCTGACAAAGGAAATCCACGAACCTGAGTCGCTCCAACTTTGGGACACGACACCATGGAGCACAGTGGTCTAGCCAGTTTCTCACCCACATTGTAGTCCACCTATCCAACCATACCGATCTTTTTCTACTTTAAGCAGAATACCTTCTAGCCGGCCCATGGGATTAGTACTGTAACTGGCTTATCCAATTAGTACATCAAAACGCTGTCACCTGGCATGCCAGAAACTTCTGGATTGCTTGCACCCTACTGTGTTGCTCTCCAAGCAGATGTTCGGGTGGTTGAGGTCCACTATGAGAATGAATGGGATTTCTGTCTTCTTTTTTTTTTCTGTGCAAACAGGCATGAAGGTTTTATTATCTTTTCCTTAAACTATTCCTGTAGACAAGGAATATACATTCTTTTAAACTGTCAGATTTCAACTGTCAAATTATTCAAAATAAAAATAGTAGTAATAATAAAACCCAACAGGAATATGAGATCAGATCACCTGTATGTAACCATCCTGGTTGTACCTACCTTAGAAACATCTTTCCCATTATTAACTCCCTAGTAAGGGTTACAAAATGCTTCCCAGCACACTACTGTGAGCTTAAGAGCTACAGTAAAATATCTAGAACATGCCACACCAAGAGAACAAGATGATAGAAAGCATCTCTGATGTCCCAGGCCTCTGCAACAGCAGGAATGTTGTTAGGTGTCTATAAGGGTATTTTGTGCCCTGTAAAGGGAAAATAAAGGTCCAAATACTTCTTTTATTACAGTTTAAATTGTGGAATTCCTGGTAAGATCCATTTCTGATTGTGTTTCAAACTACATTCCACAGCGGCATTTCTACCTGCTTGCTGAGTTTTTGGTTCCCTCCTGATTTTTTCCTTTTTTCTTTTTTTTTTTTTCTAAAGGAGCACAGAAAAAGGAACATCAAGAAGTGCTCAGAACAAAAAGTGCACACCTCTCAGAATCCTACAAGCTAGTAAATCAATAAGGAAGAGAAACCTGGAAAGCTAAAATTATTCTGTATAATCTTTGGAGTAAACCAAAAAGTGTGAATTTTACAAGGAAAGACAGGAATAGCTAATTTATGACCCAGACACTGCAAAGGAGAATTAGAAAGGTGATACAAAGTGGATGCAATTTTCAGTGCCCAGAAGTATTATTCCTTTCCATTTACCCTGTTACTCAGGCCTAATCCATGATATCAACATCACTAATGGCCTGCAAAGGTCTGCTTCATCCCCAGGGAATCAAGTGGGGCTCCAGTGTGGTCTGCTACAACAGCTATTTGGTGTATTTTAATTGCGCCCACAATGACTTGCATTACAAAGTTCTTTTCCTGGACAGCAAAAA
>VYZV01002961.1:10619-27837 GCA_013401275.1 Pandion haliaetus | reverse complement strand
GGGGTGCGAGGAGGAGGGAGCTGGCAGAGCAGCTTCCTCCCATCGGGGGGAACCGGCGCGTTGTCGCAGCGCTCCAGGCCCCGATTCAGGATAAAAGATTTAAAGGAAATCATTTATATTTCAGAGGGCCTAAATAGCTGCATGAAAGTTTTATCTAAAGTGGCACCGTAGTTAGAGGCAGTCCTGCTGCGTCGGGAGTAATTAATAGAGGGATAAATTTCAGGCCTTTGTTTTGTTTCTAATCGTCCCCTTATTTGGGGCTCGCTGGTTAACGTAAAAAACCACGAGGATGCAAGCGGGAAGCTGGCTCTGAAGCCCGCGGTACTGCCTGTTCCTCAGAGCACATCTCCCCCTCCCCGGCTCCGAGAGCATTTGCACGGGGCTGGCATTTTTTCCCCCCATCTCTCTGCTGTTGCTTCCTTCCCTTTCAGGCAAGGAGGAGACGGCGGAGGCCTCGCACACCTCCGTCCCCCTTCCCGTGTGACACCGCACGCGCGGCTCAGAGGATGCAGCCAGGGATCGCGCGGTGGGACGCAGCGCTCGGTCCGGGCCTCGTGTCACAGCTCAGACCTGGCTCCTGTCACAGCCCACCCCACGCACACCCTTCCTGACTGCCTGCTTTAAGCACAGGGTTTTCCTTCCCTCCTGAAGGCAGCCGCTTTGAAAGAAAGCACACTGGTGATGTAGCTGCTGAGCTCCCTTTAATTAAAGCTGTAAAATATTGATGTTCCTGGCCCTGTCTACTGGCGGTACACCTCACGGACAGAGGAGAGAAGTCCAAAGGATAAACAATAACAAGTTAAAAGAGCCCAGATGGTTTGCCATCAGAAACTATCTGCAGACGCAAAGGTGTCACTGCAATAGATTTCAGAGATCATTCACCTACTGGTAAATAATTAATGCTATTTCTGGAAGAAAAAAACCCCCACACCCCGATGAAACATCACTGGTCACTCATTGGAAATCTGAAGGTAAAAGTCAGATTAAAAGCGTGTGCTATTTTATTCTTTGTCACAATTCAGAGATTGCTATCCGTTTTCCTAAGATAGCAAAATACCCTGTTCTTATTTAGATTTTAATTCAAAGCCCATCACAGTCAGAGTGTTGTCCATAGCCTCTTGGTTTCGTTGTATGAATTCATTTTCGTTTAAAAAGCATATAGTAAATGCTTACACAGGATCGATGGGAAGTTTGAAATACAAACGTGTGTAATTTCACACACAATTCATGCCACTATCCTCTCTGCCATGGACTAAGCAGCACTAGCTATTACAGTCACAAAGCCAGCGTAACTTGCCCCAGTAGATTTTCTTCAATTGCTATTTAAAACCACCACATAATTTCCTGCGAATCCGGCTCTTCTAGAGTATACCACTACTATACTTCACCTTTCGAGATCCATGGGTAAGCTAAAGCATGCCTAGCTGACACAGAGCCACTTCCCTTCTCCTCGCTGGGGGAACGCAGCCGTGGGTACCCGCTTTCTGTCTCCTGCTTTGGAGCTCCCCTCCCCTGCCCCCCCCCAGTCCTGGGAGGGTTTCGCTGTCACGGCCTCGCATTTGTCTTCACTGTGTGTCTGAAAAAGAAGTCATGTTTTTCAGACCTGACTGGAGATTCGTGTAATAAAATAAGTTCTGTTGCTGAGATGCAGCCTGTTACCAAAAATCACAGAATGGTTTGGGTTGGGAGGGACCTTTAAAGCTCATCTAGTTCCAACCCCCCTGCCGGGGGCAGGGACGTCTTTCACCAGACCAAGTCGCTCAAAGCCCCGTCCAACCTGGCCTTGAACGCTGCCAGGGATGGGGCATCCACAGCTCCTCTGGGCAACCTGCTCCAGGGCCTCACCTCCCTCACCGTGAAGAATTTATTCCTAATACCTAATCTAAATCTACCCTCTTTCAGTTTAAAACCGCTACCCCTTGTCCTGTCACTACAGACCCTGCTAAAAAGTTTGTCCCCATCTTTCTTATAAGCCCCCTTTAAGTGCTGAAAGGCCGCAGTAAGGTCTCCCCGGAGCCTTCTCTTCTCCAGGCCGAACAACCCCAACTGTCTCAGCCCGTCCTCGCAGCAGAGGTGTTCCAGCCCTCGGATGATGTTTGCGTCCCTCCTCTGGACCTGCTCCAACAGGTCGTGTCTCTCCTGTGCTGAGGACCCCAGAGCTGGACGCAGGACTGCAGGTGGGTCTTGCCAGAGTGGGCAGAATCCCCTCCCTCGACCTGCCGGCCACGCTGCTTTGGATGCGGCCCAGGATACGGTTGGCTTTGCGGGCTGCGAGCGCACGTTGCCGGGTCACGTCCCGTTTTGCATCCACCAGTACCCCCAAGTCCTTCTTGGCAGGGCTGCTCTCCATCCCTTCAGCCCCCAGCCCGTACTGATACCGGGGGTTGCCCCGACCCATCTGCAGGAACTTGCACTTGGCCTTGCGGAACCTCACGATGTTCACACCAGGCCCCTTCTCGAGCTTGTGTGCCTGATCCACGCGAAGGAAGAGTGATGAGCGCTGACTTTGGAAGGTCCCTGCAGAACCTGGGTTTGCACAGCACATTTCTAGTATGCTAAAAGAGTGAGCCACGCTGCACCCGGTGTGATATGGCTGTTCCATTGCACAATGTGATCGAGGAAATACCTAGGGTTACCCAGACAGTCAATTATTCATCAGCTAAACGGCCAAGCATCAATTACCTGGCTCGATTCTCTTATTCATCAAGGAGATTGAAGAGCCCAACTTGACAAAGCAAAAAGAAAATTGCTAAGTTACAGGAGCCGCCCGGCTCAGTAGCAGGGCCACACCGTGTCAGGCTTTCAAAGGGAAGGGGTCTGATGGCGAGGAAGTCTCCGAGACTGTACAGTGTCACCTGGAGCACTCGGGTTTTAGAGCAGTCCATTCCTCCGCGGGGCTGAAAGTAACGGGCTTAAACAGAGAGGCAGGACTGTGCCAGAGTTACAACTGCGCCTTGGTGGGGGTACAGCGAGAGGTCAGCTGGGGCCTGACCCAGAAGAGAAGGCTTGAGAGAGTGAAAGGTGCTGTAAGGGTGTTTCGAAGGAGAACTTGAAGGGTTAAAGCGAGGGGCCAGGGAAGGACCATTGGCACGCGTGGAAGTTTTTAGTACAGGTGAGGGTGCGATGGAAACTATTTCAGAGAGAACAGCTGCAAGTGGCATCGCAGCAAAGGTACCACTTGGCTGAGATGCTCAGCCAGGTCCTGCAGCAGAGAGATCTCGCAGGCAGTTTAAGGCAAAAGCACATTTCCCAGCGCTCCTGAGCCGTCGCCCCGCACAAACGGGCCAGGCGCTGAGGGGCTCAGCAGCTTGCCGAGGGTCACCACAGCCCAGCGGGCAGGGACCAACCTGGCGTCGGGAAGAAGCGTGGAGTCACAGGAGGGGGGGTCCCACCGGCTGCTGCAGGGCTGAGCCCAAGGTGCACGTCTCCAACAGGCACAAAGACGAGCTGCGGAACCAAAGCCAGAGCCAGCCGGCATTCAGCAGCGCGTCCCACAGCACCGGGTAAAGCCCCGCAGCTCCAGTCGCTGGGCCGCACGCCAACAGTAAACACAACCAAAAATCTGCAGCGAGCGTTCGACATGCCGTCCCTGCGCAGCCGGAGTTGGTCTGACCAACCTGGCACAACCCAGGGAAACGAAGGTTGCTGCCGGTGCTGGCATTTCTCTTTCGGAGAAGTGGACGAGCACCTGGAGCTGCGGGTCTGGGGAGCTGGCCGTAAGCACCGGGGTGGTGAGGATGGGGGACAGTGCCTGCGCTCTCCCTGGGGCCGGAGCGTGCGGTGCACCGAGGTGTCTGCCAGCTGGCAGAGCGGGTTCGGAGCTTGCCGCAGCTGACTCCTGACACCCACCCAAGGAAAAGGCCCGTCGGTGAAGTAACATAAACCTGCAGCAGGACACACAGCTTGAGCTGACGGACTGCTTACCCCCAAAATTGCCAGAGCCTGGAAGAGAATAATGACAATAAATTAAAAGTCAGAAAACTGCCATGTACGTCGTTACACGGCTGCAGATGCCATCTATCAACCATTCTGTGACTGCCGGGTTACTCCTCCTTCCAGGGATTTGAGAGAACAATAAAGGTATGGAATTCCATTGAGACAAGAGCAACAAAAGGTTCCAGTAAGTACTTGTCTCATCAACATTACTGACCTGCTCTTGTAGCAAGCGTTCCCGAGCTGTGCGGCCCCGCCACCATCACCCACGTGGATCAGTACACTCTGCTCCAAGCACGGGCTTTCCCGGCCGGCCAGGTGGCCCTGGCTCTGCCCGATATCCCCTGGACGTACCGGACCTCCCCGCCAGTCCGTGGTGGTGACCGCGCAGTTTCCGCACTGGTTGTAGAACTTGTCGCCGACACATTAACAGCAGCACGTGCAACTAATCTGACTCAACAAGCAGATTTTGCGACATGTACTTCTGTTCCATCTCTTTCTCTTCCATGATTTGTCTTTCGCTGTTCCTGCCTCGTGCCTGCTGGCATGGCTGAGACCTGGAAAGTCTGGGTCGAACGGACCAGGGAGGGCAACCCGGGGGCGTGGGAAGGGTCATGGGAAGCAGAATAACCACCTGCAGGTCCTATTGCTCGTGGTGCTGGAAGTAGCAGTGAAGTTTCCCTCCCAGGACTCCATCCCTCGCAGCTCTTCATCTCGGCGAGGACGGGCTCCCTCTGCGGGCAGGGCAGGGCTGCGGGTCCGCTCCGCGTGGGTTACCGCAGGCTAGCCCACCGAAGGGCTGGGCGGTCAGGCCCCTTGCCGAGCTTCCTTCCGAGGAGAGGGGAAGTACCTGGGGTTTGCGCGTTGCTTCGATTAAATGATAAGTCCTCTCTCTCATCTTCTGTAATTAAAAAGCAAAACGAAGTTTTGCCGGCTGCATGCAGAGGAGCCCTCGGAGAGCAAAGTCTCGGGTATGGTACTGGTCACAGGCAGCGGGCACGGGCAGCTCCAGAAGGCTGAGTGGGTCTTTGCGAGTATTAATCCTAGGCCGAAACTGAAGAGCCTGCAGTATTAGAAAAGCATTGTGGCCATATCAGAAAATTAGAAGTGCCAAAGCCACACCGCAGCATTGAAATGCTTGTTTAATGGAGGCAGAACGAACAGCCTGTCTTCCAGCAGCAGCATTTGGAAAGCTGATGCAATCTGATTTTTTAATTTTTCAGTAAACAAGGTTTTGATTTGAGGTCCCAGGAATGCAAGATGCCAGACAGCTCATGCCAACTGGGAGGTCTTCCTCGTACTCATTTGTAATGTGCATGAATTATAGAACTTGTTTCTTGTATCATTCCGTGAAATTCAAATTGTAACAAAGGACACACCAGTGCTTGTTAAAAATAAACCCGATCTGTTCCTGATGGAGATAAGAGGAGCAACATGACAGTATTTTCGGGGGGTGGGGGTGGAACAGAGCACTTATCTGTCAGGCATCTCTTTCTTGTAATATTTGCTCCTAATTCTAGAAATACATCTAAATGTAGTCTAACAGGACTCTGTTCCACAAGAAATTAATGAGGAACAAACATTAATTATTCATGTCCTGAAACAGTAGGTCTGCTCATGTTTTTGCTAATCAACAAGTCAAACAGCTGTATGTTTGTCAGGGCAATCTTGGGGAGGATGGAGGAAGAACGACGTTGATATGTTTTACCTGACTGCCCCTAAAGTCTTGCCCTTAGTTTGCACATTTCTCCACCAGGAATCCGGGATTCGTGCTACTTTTTAACGCCATCCGTTGTTAGAAGATTGAACTGAGATACTCTCCAGCACGACACCCGCTGCAGACTGGACCAAACTGCAGTGAAGGAGCGACGGGGAGCTCCCCAGCTGGCTTCCAGGCCTTAGGAGTCAGCCCTTCGGAGGAAAAATTAAGGGAATGAGACGAAGCAAAACAAAAATCCAACCAAAGGAGAAAGGAAGAACCGGGATTCAGGTGCTCGGGCCCAAAACAGAGAGCCGGTATCTGAACAAAACCTGCCCTTGGCACTTCTGGTCCTTTGTGACCCGGTTGGAGTCAGCGGGCTCGCTGCTGGGTCCCGGGGACAGCACCGCAGCGGGGACACCCGACAGCAGGGGAAATGGGAACTGTAGACAGGTTAAGGGCTCACTTTCCATGCTGGGCCTTTATCTGGGTGAATGTAATGAACTGAACCTACAGGAATATTGCTGTTTAGACATTTACCTAACAGAACACACTTAAAAATTAATGGCTTTGTTTAGAAAAAAATACTTAAAAAAAAAATAAAATCAAAGCATAATTAGAGAACAAGTTGCTTTCAAACAAGAGCTTGAAATGTTAAACAAAATTAAAAATGTATTTCCTTCAAGGGAGCAAAGATTACGTAGCCAAAAAAGGAGTTAGAATCCCCTTGCTTTGCCAAAATGTAGTGGCCCGAAGCTATTTTTCTGTTTGCTGTGAAATTGTTTATTGCTTGAACAAGAGCAGAGCGGGGACTGTTCAGCATGCATTTATGCAGAGACTCTTAAACATCCTCCATCTAATTCAGCGTGGGGCGTTTCTCTCCACATCCAACCAAAGGAGCGCAGAGTGTGGAGCAGCAATTGCCACGAGCCTCCGCTACCCAGCAAAATGCGACAATAAGAAAACTCAGGCAAACAGTGCCAGAGAAAGCAGTTTGGCGTCCTCACACATTGCTCCTAACATAGCTGTTTGTCTCGTATTTACCATACTTTGGTCATCATCTATAAACCAGTAAGAGTAGAGACATATTTTTCCACTTTCAAAATGGAAAAGAGATAAAAAAGCCCTTTCTTTGCCCCAAAATTTCTGATTTTCCAAATTGAAGGGATTTTAAGACTTGCCCAGAGTACAGAATCTCTCTCTACATGTCCAACATGGTTCAAAATTCCTTTAGAGCTTCTGCATCTTAAAACTAGTCCAAGAAGAAAGTCAAGCTACTAAAATCCGGGAGCTATATCATAGCTGGAGTTGCAGCAGGTAAAGCCCTTCCCTCCCAGGATCCCCAAACAAGCCGATTGCCAGTTTGATAACTGAACCCAGAATTTTCCTGCTCCAGGTGCTCCAACAAACAGTTTTCCATCGCATCTGCTTTGGGATTAATTTTGAATTTGTTCCAATCTGATGACGCACCGTGGGAGCCCGCATCGAGAGTTTGGGACTGTTCCCGGGAGAGGAGGCGACCGATGTCCCACGGGCTGAGCGCTGCAGGGAGCACGGATGTCGGGAAGCTGCCGGGTGCTGCTGTGCCCTGTAGCGCTCTAAAATTATTCAGCTGTGTGCTGCCTTCACATCTCCATCACATTAATGCTCCCTGAAATCTTCATTAAAATTTGAAATTAAAATGTAACAAAGGGGGTGGGTAGGAGTCCTGTCACCTGATGTTAAACTCATCCCTTCCATGGTCACATTTCCTGGGGTTTAATTGAAGAAGTCACGCCGACTGCTGCACCCGAGCTCAGGGAAAGCAAACGGTCACCGGCCAGAGCGTGCGTGCCATCAGCGAGCGCCCATGCGAGCCCACGCCGGTGCCAGTGCTGACGGGCCGTGGTTTCCTGGGGCTCTTGGCGATGTTTTACTGAGGAGGACGCGGGGCCGTGCAGTGCCAGCTCCCCACACACCAAGTACCCTTCGCCACGGCAGGTGCTCGCTGGCTGCGCACGTTACACGGTGTTTTAGCAGCTCAGCCTGTCTTCGGTGTGACATCCCTTTGCCTCTTGCATGGTTTTTAACCTATCGGACACGCCAGGACGCCTTGCTGTGATCAAGAGAAGAAAATCTCAAGTTCCTAACCTGCTTTACATTTAGACACAAACATCCCCGTCAGAAAGCCCTATAAGCAAGAAATATTTCCAAAGTGGCAAAAGCTTTCTGTATTACAAGCATTAGAGAAAGCCCTGGGGAGCATTCCTGAAGGGAAGGCCCGCTCGGCTCCTAACCCAGCGCTCGGCCGCGTGCCAGGACTCGGAGGCGTCGTGGTTCTACCCAGCACCAACCCCACGTTTGTGTAACTCGGCTCAGGCTCCCGACTCGGTGGTGCCACTGTGCCGCCTGTTGTGGAAAGGTTTATGTTGCAGAAAGGTTTATGTTGCCTGCGCAAAAACATGAGACGTCCAGGGGATACTTACAGTTGGGTTTTGCCAGAGACGGGCGACCCAGGGAGCGCAGACGTTGCAGGGAAGGTGCTGGCTCTTCCCAAAGCTGTTGAGAGTTCGGACAACGGAGGGAATGATTTAAGGTCAGTCCCTGAGCCGCAGCAGTGTGAGGAGCAAGCCTAGGGCAATATGCAGCCATGTTAAGATGCAGACAGGGACAAGAGCTTGCACCCCATCTGAAAGCAGGTTCAGCACAGCAATAGCAACAACATCACCCGCCTGGTGCCCCCGCAGCTCGGTCCGCTCTCCCAGACAGGGCTGTCCAGGAAGGGTTACAGGTTCCTGCTCCTAACAGCGTCCCAAAAGGTGCCTTTGGTTTTGCACGAGTTGGAGCAACGCTCCGTTGCTGATGCTTCTTAGGCATTGCACCAGCTCTTTCTCCAGGGCAGAGAGAGCTCTCTCCCACCCGGAGCTCTGCAGGCTTTGAGAGGAGCTGGAAAACGGTGCAGCCGTTAGCGGGGTTTTGCGGCAGGAGCATTGCCCAGCAGAGGAAGGGGGAGAGTCTTTGCTCTGCTCCGCAAAACTGCCCGTGATGGCGCGAGGGTGCTTGCTGCAGTGGGTGGGCTCGGGCTCGGGCTTGCTGCAAGGCTTTGCATGCAATTCTGCACAGCTTTGCAGGTTTTACTGTTCGAAGTCACATGTGTTGTGTTCTGGAGGCGTTTCCTCCCCTGGTTTAGGGAAGCACGGTACCCTGAAGCTCGTGGCATCAAGTTTTGCAGCCCTTTATTAGGCGTTTCCCCAAATGAACAACCAAGCAGTTTTGGGGCAGTGTAAATCTGTAGGAATCCGTTCCTGCCACCACAGGCAAGCCCCAGCCATTAATGTATTTTGTAGTTAACAAGTCTCATTACTTTTCTCCCTGTCACATCAATCTCCACATGTTGATATTAAAGCTTCCACTGCATACAAATACAGCCGGAAAATGATTTCCTATAGGCCTAGATATGCTTACAGTCACATATACTTTGCTCCTGATTTAGAGTTAATGCCCTCTTTAATAGTAGAGACATCAACAGTTGGAAGCGTGCTTGTTCAAGAATTCCTCCTCACTCTGTGACCCACGGGTAACCCAAAGTCGTGTTAAAAACCAAAGAGTGGATGAAATTGTTGTCTGACATAGCTTTAGCCACCAGAGAGCACACAGAGAGAGGTATGTTATGTTGAGTTGACTCCAAATAATTTTCACATGAATTACTAAAGTGCCAGGAATGTATAATTTATTAGCACTTAAATAAATCACAGAGCAGGAGTGCTTTAAGGTGCAAGATACGCAGGCTAGGCTATAATTAACTCAAAAACGTCATTAAGAGCAGTGCTCTCGGTGGTGCCGCACCAACACGATCAAGGCACAGCGTGACAAAGTACAAAAGGGGTCCGACTCCTAAAAAACAAGATGAATAACAACACAGCAGCCAAACCCCTGAGCTGGAGGGTGGTGCTGGTGCTGGGCTGGTGCCTCCTCCCCGTCGCTGGCAGGGGTTTTCTCCCGGGTCTGGGACACACGGTTTTCGCTCTCGAGCACTCGCGGTCACGGCAGTGCTGTGGCCTGCGTGCCGTCCGGCAGCAAGAGCCGTTACAGCGCCCGACGGCATCCGGCTCTCCTGGAGGAAACGCGGCCTCGACAGAGGCAGACTGCCCCGGATCACCCACCGCCGCACGCCCCGGGGCTGGCACGGGGGTCACTGCCACCGCTGCTGGGGGGTCACCGCCGGTGTCTCTGCTGGGGGGGCCGGGTCAGCACCAAACTCTGCCGGGGGTTTCCCCTCTGGCCTTTGTCTCTTGCCTCCGCCACATCTGGAGGCACCGGGAGCGGTGACACCAACTCTGCTACAGCCTTCCTTTGGGCTGGAATACATCCACCAGATACAGTGTTTTTTGAAGTTCAAATCTAAAGGCTCTTTCTGACAAAAAGTGTATTTGCCAGATGCCATAAAGAAGTAGCAAAAAAGCTCGTTTTTCTTTTGTGGGAAGACGAGCCAGGTGAAGCAGGGCATTTAGGGATGTACGCAATTCTGCCATTTGACCCCGCTGTGGTGAAACAGAACAAGGCCGAGGACATCCCTCGGTCCCCCAGGTCCGGTTGCCCTTTGCTCCCTGGATTTGGACCCCCGGCCCGTCCCTGCACGAGGAATCCCCCTTCTCGCCTTGCTCCCTGGCAGCTGCCGACCGCCATCACTTCGGCCGGTCTGCGGGACGGGCAGGCGCTGCTCTGCTCGCCGGGACGACGGGCAGGACCCCTCGGCCTGACGGGACACTGGATCCATCCCAGCGCCGCAGCCGGCCCGGCCCGGAGCCAAAGGCCTCCCAGAGGCCCGAGGAGCAGCGGCAGTTCTGGGGGCCGCGGCTGGTGAGCCAGGGCAGGTTTTCTCAGCAAAGCGTAACCGCCACCTTCTCAGAGCAAAACCAGCTCTTGCTGCACCTTTGCGGTTCGCCGTAGCAGCTCCCGCCGTGCCGTCAGTGTAAAAGTCTGCTTCAGCACTGCCCGTGTCACGGGCTGACACCATTTAACGCTGACCTACACAGACGGCAAGGCTGGATGTCACCGTCGCCCCTGAGGCCAAGCACCTGCAACTCGCTGTGTGTCACGCGTATCCACCTCAAACGCCTCTTACGGCAAAGACGTTACTGAACCAAAGTAAACACAGACCTGCCCGTCCCCACGCGAGGGACCCAAGTGTGGTAAATGGACGCTGCTGCTGAGACGTGGCCGGAGTGGAAACGATCATTCCTTGTAGAGTGCCCAAAACGATCCTGCCTCACGCGTGCAATATTCACGCAATCACAAGTTTAAAATACACATCATCCGCTTTTTCTGTCTATACAATTTTCCAGTCGTACGAAAGCTGCGAGAACATAGCTGAATAAGTTTATAAACTTTCAATTTGTACTAGGGTTAAAAGCAAGACAGCAAGCAGAAAACATTGAACAAGTACAGAAGCAGTATATAAAAATCCGTATCATCATAACTGAGTTCACCATTGTGAAAGCACATTTAAGATCAAATTGAAAACAAAATAAGCAGACAAATTGCAGTAAAACACATTAGATTTCCAG
Source organism: Pandion haliaetus (assembly GCA_013401275.1). Classification (NCBI taxonomy): domain Eukaryota; kingdom Metazoa; phylum Chordata; class Aves; order Accipitriformes; family Pandionidae; genus Pandion; species Pandion haliaetus. The sequence continues at coordinate 16,659 of VYZV01002961.1, read as the reverse complement.
GATGAACATTGCTAGGGCGACAGAAGATATTGCTTAAAAATATACTTACCTGGAGATTAACATAAATCCTGTTCGAGATGGTTTCCAATAAGCTTTTCCGCGTGTCCTTTCCTCCCTGGAGATGCGGCCCACCCTGCCGCTGGGGACAGAGGCGGCTGGGACAGCCAGGCTCGAGAGGGGAAGGCAGCACCTGCGGCCAGCGGTGCTACCGAACCAGCCGGCACTGACCCCAGCGCCGAGGGCACCCGCACCGGGACGTCTCTGTACCCCGCACACCTGGAAAAAGCCCAGTTCTTGCTGACCATGGAGATGTCACGCTAACCTCTGAAGTGTCCTGTCACGAGGGGTTGTAATGAAAAAACATTATTGCAGAGAAAATAATCCCACGCTTTGATTTGGCAAATATTTTGTTTGTATATCCAACCTACCTGATGACCGCTACTTCTCCCCGTAAAATAAGCTTCAACTAATTCCCCTCAAACACAGCTCGGTGTTTGTCTGTGTGCAGAAACCGACCTAGGGAGCAGCCCGGGGAGCCAGGGGATGCCTCGTCCACTGGGCTGCTGCTGCTCCTGAAAATCGATGGTCTAGAGCAGTTACCTGGCAAACACGGTACCGGCCCTCCGCTCGTAAGCGGAAGAAGTGTTAAGAGCTGAGCTCCAGTCATCCAACGTCAACTTCAGATGCCCCCAGATCTATTAAAAATAAATCCTGGACTGCATATCCTGTTACGGAGCAAAACCATCATCACTTGAAATAAAGCAAGCGTTGCGAAGCTGAGTGGCATGCAGTGTACTACCTGCAAATCAATCTCAGGCAGCGTTTTAAGGCATAAAAGGCAATATTCTGGTCACCCCATCCAGCATTCTGCCTTTGAACTCAGTGATGTGAAAATCTTCACTTGGGCAATACAGGTCAGATACTGAAAACATTCAGATGCCTGAAGATGCAAATTTCAAATTAAAAAAAGAGTTTAGGTAACTATTAGGTTCTGATGAGTTTACTTTTCAATTAAACCTGTCTTCAAATGGCAAGAAAATTAAAGAGATACTGAAGCAATGCCGACAGAGGTGCGGAGAGCCCGGCTTGGGAAGGATCCCTGTATCCTCCTGCCCTCTATGGGGTAGCCTTTGAAATGCCACCTTAGTTTTCTCCAACCCACACTTTTCACCAGTTCTTGTGTTTAGCTCCTAACACTGGACAGAAGGCCCTCCCAGGGGAAGGTTAAGTGCCCTTTAAAGACGTTGTTTTGTGCTTCCAGACGGGGTACTGTTCTCATGACTTGCACCATCCTCACTCCGTCCCAGTACCTCTTCAGAAGCAGCCGTACCCAAGTGGTTGTCACGCACCACGTTCTATTACACACAAGACATTACCCGACCCGCCTTGCTGTTGGCCTTGCACTGGTTCTCCACATCTGGCTCCGCACGTCCAGGATCCAGCTCAGATCAACCTACCTGAAAGTTAACAAGCAGCAATTGGAAATTGCCAGTGGAATGATCCTGGGGAGAAAGAGCGAGAAAAAGCTCTAGTTAATCCATTTACATTTTGATCATCACAACTGTAGATCCGTCATGGAAAAAAGCAGTGGAAGTACACATAAAAAACTTCAGAGAAATGTCAAACTTACTTTTACATTTTCAACCACATGCTCGCGTCAATAAGGACCCAGATAAACATTGCACAACCTGCTCCATGGGCTACACAAGACAGAACTGGGTCCCGCGTCTCAAGAGACAAGTTAAAATTTTATTTCCATTTTTGGGAAACCTTTCTGTAAACAATTATTGTTGTATTTCATACAACTATGAGTGTAGCTACTAAAAAGATTCTCGGCCTAATAATTATAGCAACAATTTACCGTCATGTATTTGTTCAGTTAAAATAATTACTTGACACATCTTGCTTTCTTCAAAATGGCTTTCAGCAAGTTTCAGATCCCCCCCTGTGGGAAGAGCAGTCCTATCCCACCAAACGGGACTTCCGTAATAGGGGAACATTTAGATGGTATTTGAAACAGCTGGGGGGAAAAAAAAAAATCCAAAGCCACACCCACACAGACACCCACACAGAGAAAAATGCTAGCCCCCTTTCAAGTTCTTTTTATTCCCTTTTGCCATTAAAATTAATTTTGATCATGTAGGAAGAAACAACTACTTTGAACTGAATGCCAAACGTTTCCTACTCAATGTCAAGACTCTATCTCCTTGAAGGACTTTAGGGTGTCTTGCAGAATGAGGATTCTTTAGTGGTTATTGACAGGCAAGTGGACTGTGGAAAGATTCTAAAGCTCAATTACTGGCAATGACAAAATGTCCAAAAGCCACAGGTTTATCACGAGGAGGCTCTTTACCAACACAGAAAAGCCAGTTTATGTTTTAAAACATTGACATTGCAGGACAAAGGGATGTGAGGGAGATGGCCATACAAATACGGTTATTAAATATACTAGCAAGTGCCTTCCTCTCTTCCTCCCATTCCTCAAAAGAGTGCAGTGAAGAAAGGAAAAAGGAAAAATTCCCATCCTTGTAAAATTTCTAGTCTGTTTTCAAAAAAAAAAAATCTTATCACAGCTCACTAACAATACAGGTAAGAAAAGGGAATGCAAGAGAAAAGGCTTTTAAACTTGGATCACAAACATCTACATTCACGAAAGCAACACAGGAAAGGGAAGGGAGTAACAGAAACTAGTGAAAGAAGCAAAGACCAAGAATAAAATTAATAATAGAATAAATTAGTTCTCAGACCAAATTGCAAAGGGGTTAGAATTTGCATGTATATGGTTTCATGTTTTGTACACACTATTTTCAGTAACCCAGCAATACTGCAAGTATGTAAAAGAGACCACAGAACCCGCTCTGGTCTATAAAACATTTTTCATTTTCTGTTAAACTTTGAACCTTCCCCAAAATGTAAAACAGCCTTTACTGGAATCCCTCCCACCCCCATTGTATCCTCCCCCCATCAATTTAGATGTCTTAATTAGTACTATTTCAGCACACTGATACACTTGAAGATTTTTCTCCTAGTTATTAACTATTCAGTAGAACAAACTCGCACACGCATTGCATACAAATGAATACCACCTTCACACATTTACTTCCCCCCAAAAAAGTGATAACGCTCTTTTTGTGATAATTGTAGGTTTTTTTTGAATGGTTCTGCTGTCTGATTTATTTAAGTTAGAATTTTCTTTCTTTTCTAAATCTTGAACCATTCCATCGTATATCTTTATTGCAAAAAAGTCAACATGCATCTTAGAAATTCAGATTGTAATCAATAAAACAAACATTACATATATGAATTTAAATGTATAAACAGTTAGAAATTCAACAGTATCTCCTATTATACTATTACACAAGTTCACAATTTGTAAAAACTATAGTACAAGTTTACTATACACCAAGAGGAACTTCATTCCTTTTCACATGATTTTGTTAAAAGAAGTGTTGTTTCCACAATAAGCAGGCAATTGTTTTCAGATTTGTCTTTTCAACTCTTGAGTTTGTTTTGTTCTTTTTGCTTAGGTTAATTCAACAATGAAAGGGAGATAACGCTTCAGAACCGTTGCTTTCTTACCACATACTCTTTCAATGGTTACACCCTGAGTTCAGACTGGTAACATCTAATTACACATTGCCTGTAAATACACTGGCCGGTGTACACAAGTTACCTTGTTGATTGTAAGTTTTGTCTAAGGTACTCTCTGAAAGTACACGTGACTTTCACAATAAAGCGTTGCCATAAAACCGAAGTAAGCTCTACTACCATGTCACCTATTACAACAACCAACCAAGCAAAACGCCCCCCCAACCAGTTTAATACAGCCTAGCATACCCTAAACCGCAGGGAGATCCATCAGCTTTGGCAGAATGAAGGTCACTTTCAAAGAGCTTTCCTCCTCCTCAAACACCAGCAGTCAGATACCGCTATACTGCCCATCACTTAAATTCCCAATAATATAATCGCACGCTTTCAATACACAAGCTGAGTTCAGAGGCACAACTCACTTTTATGCCTCGGCGTTTGGAAATCACGTCTGGGATGTCACTTGAGGATTTATGGAAGCCTGCCAATGTGCACCATACAGAGGGGGGTGGGGAGGGGCAGCGGGAGGAAATCATATGAAGCTCTTCAAAAAGTAATTAAATAAAGCCACTGCACTCGCTTCCCTCCTATCTCGCCCGACTCAAACAGCCAGCACGTCCGGGCAAGGGCAAGTGTCCCCGAACACAGTGTGCCAGTCAGGTGTCACTTTAGAGCTAAAACCATATGAAAAGGAATCCCATTCTATGTGTGTCAAAGGCTACTGCAATTTTTCTTACAGCTTCATTCATTCACTGTAATTTTCATTTTCCAAATACAAAAATACAACAATTCTTATTGAAATCTATACGCTGGTAGTTTTAGTACACAAAAAAGCAAAATATTTACAAAATTATACAGTTTAAGAAAAAACTCTGTACAAAAAAATATATAAATCCTTTTGTTCCCTCTATAATTTTTTAAACTGTCAGGACTCAAATATGTTTGCTGCAATGGGTTTTTCAAAATATACATTGACTGAGCCACAGACATTAAAAAAAAATTAGAGATGATGGGAGAAAAGCAAGACATTCTTCTAAGTACGTTGGATTGGTTTCCCCTTGTTTCTTCATGTCTGTAACTTAGCCTCAGTATTAGCAGGAAAGTCCTAATTCTATAAAGAGGTGAGGTTCCGATGTGAAGAGACAGAATGCTGAAAGACATATACCCTTCAACTAACAAGGAAATAGAAATTATACTGTTTTGACCTTTGATATACCACCAAGGCAAAAGGGTAACAAAGTCAGGGGAACTGTTAACCCAAAGGTGTGCTCAACTACATGTCACTAGCCAAGTTCAGAGCCATTGTAATTTAAAGATTTTGATGTGTATTTTTCTTCAATTGGGAACTTGCTGGGAAATATATTGGTAAACTAATTATTCAAAGAGGAGAGCATTTTTGCACCGACGTTCTGTTTATTTTGTATAGAAACGTACATAAAATGTACTGAAAAGTGTACGGTACAAATGGACAGTCAAGGAAAATGCTTACTAGATAACACGTTCATGAACCGCAAGAGCCACGTAACAGTTAAGATACACGGCTCAAGTATCTGAACTTGTTATCCTCATTTCTATCATAATACACACCACTTCTGGGGCGTGTGTGAGTGTGTGTTTTTAAAACGGTACAACAGTAAGGCAACTGAGAATGTAATGGTGTTCATCTTAAATGTGTCTGATCAAAACTATACTTGGAGGTGTATTAATAACCTTCCAAAACCATCTCTGAACGCTCCTCTGAGGACTTAAAGCACTGGTTTAATGCCAGTCTTCGAGCAGGATACTGACATTCTGTTGGCTAAAAAGCATTTTGCTCTGAACACTTCATGGATTTGGTCTGAACATAAACAAATGGTAACAAGGAGAGGAGGAAGAGTTTCTACTGGCTGGTAGGTGGTTGCCAGTTGTTTTTCTTTCTGAGGAAGTATGAAAGTCATTACATTCATGCTCACAAATACTGAAATGCAAGAAACAGTCAAACTTGAAACTACACTGAAACTACAGAAGAAAATCAACAGCGAGTGAAAATTCACTCAAATATGTGTCATTGCTGATGTTTTCTGTGAAGCAGAATTTGAAGAAACAGAGTGAACTGGAGAATATTACAATAATACCCTGTTAAATTGCTTCTTCCATCTCCTCTCACAAAAAGCAGTAGAACGTAGAAACCATGTGGCTTTCAAACATTTTGAAATAAATGATTTATGAATCTAGCCACAAACAATTCCTACAATAAGTGATTCCATATGAAATAAAATGCTACCCTTTTTCAATTAGCAAATGAGGCAATTTTTTCTTTCATAACATTTAATGAAAGTCTTTCCCCTAACCCCATAATATTGCTAAATAAAACCTGTAACATCTTTTCAATTATAAACTAACAAATCAATCACATTATAAAAAACCCAAAACAAGGTAAAACAGGTGACACAAAAAGAGGACAAGAAAATAC
>VYZV01002960.1:10922-21695 GCA_013401275.1 Pandion haliaetus | reverse complement strand
CCCCCCCCCCCCAAATCCTGGGTGCCCCAAAGCTGCAGGAGCCAGGAGAGCCTGTGGGTTGCCTGGGCAACTGCAGCCAGGCAGTGATGGGGAGCGGTCCAGGGGAGCGGTCGCCATGGAGACCAGAGGAGCGTGATCACCTTGGCAACAGTCCTGTTCAGCCGCTCTGGGGCTGTATCTTGAGGAGATGCACCCCAGCCAGGGTCCCCTGCCCACCAGCCACCACCAGTGAGTGTGCACCTGGGTCAGCTCCCTGGGTGGGGAGGGAGGCGGTAGCACCCCCCCCACACCAGGGGGAAGAGCCTTGGCTCCTGGCACGTCCCCCCAGCCCCCCAACTTAATGGCGCGAAGGAAGAGGCAAGGCCGAGCTCAGCTCCTTGGCTTTATCACTCCACACACAAGCTGCTCCTGCACCTGGTCCTGGCCGGGAGGCAGGCAGGAAAGCTGGGTGCAGCGGGGGCCGGAGGCGTGGGTGGGCTCAGGGGCACCCCAGGGCTGTCCTGCTCCAGGAGAGCGGGGACCCTGCGGAGAGGGACAGAGGGATGCTGTCCCCCTCCCCAGGTGGCAGAGCAGCTGGCAAAGAGGCGTGCTTCATTGCCACCAGTCCCTGGGTGTCCCCGCACAGTCTGGGCAGTGGCTGTAGACACACAGATTTGGTGGGGGGGAGGACAATGGTGGCACCAAGGTGTGCCACTGTGGTGGCTTGGCGGGGTTTGCGTCTCTGTCACCCCACCATGCCTGCCTGCTCTGTCCCATCAGCCCCGGTCCTGCGTCCACCATCCTTCCCGTAAAGCCATGTGCCAAAAAAGCAAAACAAAGGAAAAGTCCTGTGTGNGGCGGGTCAGGCCTTGGAAAGCGGCATGGGTCAAACAGCCACCAGCCAAAGGAACCCCCCCAGCGTGGGGCATGGGACTCAGCTCCTCGGCTCAGGCACTGAGTATGTTTTCCCCAAACCTTCATGTTCGGGCGGGGGGTCCCTCTGGCAGACAAAGGGAGGATGAGGAGGCTATAACCCCCCCTCCCCAGAAACAGACTGGGAGGCTCATCAGGACCCTGCCTCCCAACAGGAATCACACGGCTCCACGCAAGGGGACAGCTGAGATTTCTGCAGGCTCCAGGCTTGGCTTGGTTCACGCCCCTCCCTGGGCACCCCCACGTGCTCTCAGGCCTGGTAGAGGGGCACAACGCGGTCAATAGGCCCCCGGCAGATGGGGCAGAGGCGGGTGGGGAAGGCCTGGAAGCAGCGGAAGCAGCAGCAGATGTGGCCACAGCCCAAGAGGACACACTCGCGGGGCTGCGTCAGGCAGATCACGCAGGAGTCCTCGGGCCCCCTGTCCCCAGCCTCCTCACCCTCCGGCTCCTTGTCCTCACGCTGCTGCTTAAGGCGGGCGCGGCGGTAGGCACGGCACAGGGCATGCAGGAGGACGGCCAGACCTGCCGCGGCGCACAGCATGGCCGCCCCTTTCCAGAGCCCACTGGCCGACTCCAGCTCCGCCAGCACCGTCTGCCAGTCCCCCAGGCACAGGAAATACTCGCCCCCCTGGGCTGGCGGCTGGAGATGCAGGGAGCCGTCAGGGTGCAGGGCCAGCTCCCCAATACCTGTCAGTCCGGCCCCTACCCGCAGCATCTCCTCCGTCTCCAGGATGCCCTTGGGCTTCTCCCCGCTCAAGTACTGGCCCAGCAGGTCACGGAAGCCGTGGGCCGGCTGCTGAAACCGCTCGTACACTGTCTCCAGCGGCAGGCAGACAGCTCGGAGCGGATTCTCCACGCTCACTGATGTCACTGCCTCAGTGTCAGGCGAGGCCAGCAGGAAGGGGACAGTGTAGACCTGCTCCGAGAGCACCCGCTCGCTCTCACTCCTGCAAGTGGAGAGTGCAGTGCTGGGATGTGGACAACGCGGAGGAACTCAGAGCTCCTGGGGCTGAGCCAAGAGTAGGGACTAGAACCTTTAACCGAGCCACTTTCTGGCCCCAGAGGATGGGGGTGTGGACCCACCAGTGCAAGCCCACCCCTGCTGTCCCCTCCCATGGCTCACCAGCTCCGGGCCAAGCTGTTCCAGATCAGCCGATGTTCTTTCAGAAGCAGTTTCTGGATCACACCCTGCAGCCCCTCATGGTAATGACTAGTGAGCGCAGCCTTGGCTGGCAGCACTATGCCTAAGGACCAAGGAATGCATCACGGCCGAAGGATGAGAGCCCGGCCCCTGTCCCCAGTGTGGGGCCACAGGTTCTCCTTACCTTCCAGGGCAACATAAGGCAGGCACCTCCCATCAGCCGCAGACACCAGTGCTGGTAAATCGTTGTCAACCTGGAGCTTTGGGGCCTCCTGGAAGAGCAGGGACTGAGCGTGAACACAGGCAGGGGCAGATGGACTAGCAGGCAGAGGGTGGGTCACGCATGGCTTTGTGGGGATCTCTGGCAGGATGTGACCTGCTTAGTCCAGGGCATCGTGACATCAGTACAGGATGCAGCAGGCTGCAGTCATCAGCGAGATGCACTCAAATCAAAGGCTCTGGGCCAAGCAGTGTAGGGCAGCGGGGAAGGAACAGTGGTCAGGAGAGAGCACCTGAAGGAGAGGGCTACCTGTATGCGTGCCATGACTCTGGCTTTCTTCCTGTACAGGTAGTAGAAGAGGCCGGAGAAGGCAAGGCTGGAGCCCAGACACAGCAGCTCCCCAGGTGTGATGGGCGGCGTGTCCATGGTGCCAGGCTCGGGCGGCACGCCTGCAAGGTGAGCGTGTTGGCTGGGACAGGATCGTGTCGGCCCAGGGACAGGGATGTCCCAGCGCCCCTGTCCCCAGGGCAGCCACGTCCCACTGCCGCTGTCCCCAGGGTGCCCTAAGGCCAAGCCTGCCCGTGGACCTAGCTGGGGGCAGTTCAGCTCCAGCACCCACAGGTGCCCGGCAGCCCCGGCCCGCCCAGCACCCCTTGCCCAGCCTGGGTCCAGAGGCGTCCGTCTTGCCCTGCACCCAGGACCGAGTCGAGGTCCAGCACCCGTGACCCAGCCCGGGCCCTGCACCCAGGGTCCCACCTAGGCCCGGCACCCCCAGTTCGTTCCCAGCACCCCCAGTGCGGGCCCAGCACCCCCGATCTGGCCCGGACCCAGCACCCGACTCGGACCCAGCCCACCAGGCCCGGCCCGGCCCGGCCCCGCCGCTGCCGCAAATGCCGGCCCGGCCCCGCTGCCCCCCGTGCCCCCAGAGGCCGGAGGTGCCCAGACCCGGACCCTTGGCCCCGCCGCGCAGCCTGCTGGGAAATGGAGTGCGGCCCCCCGCGCCAACGCGGCGAGGTGCGCGGTGCCCGGAACTACAGCCCCCAGCGTCCCTCGCGCCGAACTACAGCTCCCGTCGGGCCTTGCGCCTGCCACTGACAAGACTACAACTCCCGGCGGCCTTTGCGAGCTCCCCTGTGGTCGCTGGTCTCTGCGGGCCGGCGGGGTCCCATTGCAGAGGCGGGGGTGGAGGGGGGGAGAGGTCCTGGCTGGGGCAGGCCCCAGGCGCTCTGTGCGGAGGGTGCTAGGCCACGGCCTGGCCCCAGGGCAGGTTGGGGTCACCCATGCTGTCATCCCTGCCTGGGGGGGCAATGGGACCCCTTGGCTGGCCTTTCCCCCGGGGGGACCCCCACCCCACTGGGACTGGGGCTGTGGGACTGTNCCCTCCCCCCCGAGGCCTGTGGCTGAGGAGTGACCCGTCCCCCCTGACCCTGCCTGGGATGCCAGGGCTGAGGGTCAGCCCTGTGGCTGCTCCTTTCCTTCCCCGCACGTCTGCTCCCCTCCCTCCGTCCCTCAAGACATCTCATCTCCCGCTCCCCTCCCTTGGTCCCTCGGGATGTCTCACCTCCCCCACGTTCCCCAGCTTTTGAGCCACCGGCCACTCCAGGTACCACTTCTCCCCCTGTCCTGACACCGTGAAGGACCCGGAGCCGCCAGAGTAAGTGGAAACTGCTTTTAATTGTTAAATAAATTCAGCAACAGCCACCCACAGCTGAAGGCACCAGAGTCCCCGCTGCCGCCCGCTGGTCCCAGCAGAGGTGGATGGGGAAGCCAAGCCAGATTGGGAGGGGGCGAAGGGAGAGCAGAGCTGGGTGACCCCCAGCTTCCATCTCCGGCAAGTCAGGGGGCAGGAGCAGGGGGGCTCGGCTCTAGTGCTCTCCCTGGGACCCCTCTGACCTGCCTGCCTGGGGAGGGGGATGCGGCGCTGGGGGGGGCTGAGCGGTGCCCGTCTCTAGCATGTCAGGGTTGGGGGGCAGAGCTGCATTTTGGGGGTGCTACGGCTTCTCTGTCGGTTGTGCCTGGCCCCAGGCCGTGGATGGGGGCTGCAGTGGGTGCCCAGTGTGGGGCCATGTGTGCTGGGGAGGGGGGCAGAGATGGGGCGAGGCGGCGTGCGGTGGGGGCACANGGTGTGTGCACAGGGGGGAACCGCAACGGAGGGTGACCTGGGGGGGTGACCCTGCTCTCTGCCCATGGGCCAGCTCCGGCAGCTGGCGAGGGCTGGGGTGGGGGGCGCAGCAGAGCATCATCCCCTCTGTCCCCAGCACCCTCCCCATCCCTACCAAACCTCACAGTGCTTGCCGGGGTTCATAGGGGAGCCCAGGGGGCAGCTGAAATGTTCGACAAAGTCCCGGGAGTTGCTGAGGGTGCCGATGACGCGGTACTTGTCAGGGCTGTGGGGGTCGGTCACCAGCCCTTCGTGGGAGCTCTCAGGCGTCCGGACGGAGCACCACACCTGCCAGAGGAGGAGCAGCCTCAGGGATGGGGGGCTGTGGGGTGGTTCCAAGGGGCCAGGGAGGGATGGGGAACCCACCATCCTGCTCTGCCCTACCTGAGCAAAGCCCACGAAGAAGAGCTGGTGGTTGGTGAGCCCCAGGGCTGGCAGGCGCTTCTCCTCCCCGTTCTTCTGCAGCCAGGACTTGTAAGCCTGCAGGAGAGGCGCCCTAAAGCCCCGGGGAGGGACAGACAGGCACAGAGGTCCATATCCCCTCGGGACAGTGGCACTCACATTGTAGGCTGCCTTGAGCCCGCCGTTGTCAGCGATGTTCTCGCCCAGCGTCTGCCGGCCGTTGACCTTCTCACGGTGGACGGTGTAGTGGCCGTACTGCTCCGTCATGCACGCCGTCCGGTTCTTGAAGGCCTCCAGGGAGGAGTTCTGCCACCATGGCCGCAGGTTGCCCTCCTTGTCGTACTCCCGTCCTGCAGGACCAAGCCGTGGGGTGGGGTGGGACCGGGGGATGCCAGCCCCCTGCAGACCCCCCGCTGCAGGGAAGCCTGAAGCGGGGTGGGTGTGGTGGGGAGAGCCCCAGGGGACACCAGGGGACCTGGCGCCTTGGGTCCATGCCCACAGGAGATGGTGTCCCCCAGCCCCTGCTCCGGGTGGGCTCTGGCTGGAGCTCAGCTGTGCACTTGGGTCCCCAACCATCCCCTGGTGCATCCCCTCTGGATTTGTCACCCCAAATTCCCCCATTCAACCCTTCTTGGCTCCGGGACTGCAGTGAAGGCGCAAAGCAGAGTGGATGCGAGAGGGACCCGTCCCATGCCCCGCGGGGAAAAGGATGAGGTGGGGCCTGGGCTGCAGACACCGTGTCCTCACCAAGCAGATGGAGCGAAAGCTGCACAGAGAAGCCGGGGGGAGCTATCAGCAGGTGCCACCTGGGGAGACAGGATGATAGAAGGGGAGGCGGCCAGGGGGGCACGAGCACGCATGATGCAATGGATGGCAAAGCGGGACCCCTGCGCTCCTGTGGCACCCCATCCCCACGCCGAGGGCAGGGGGTGGGTGGGGGGCAGGAAGGTGATGGGGGTCAGAGACGGTGCTGCTCACGGGCTCTCACCTTGGTCGTCGAATGCGTGGGTCAGCTCGTGCCCCATCACCACGCCGATGCCACCGAAATTAAGGGCTCTGTGGGGCCATGGGAGAGAGCCAGGTAAGTGCAGGGGGGGGATGATGCCGTTGCAGCATCTGCAGCATAACACCCTGCCCCCAGATCAGGCACCCCCTCCAGAGCCTGGGCACCCCATCTGTGTCCAGGACACCTGGCAAGACTCTGCTCCAATTGGCACCCAGCTGGGAGTGAGTCCTGCTGGGGATGCTGGTGGCCCCACAGGGACTTTGCAGGCTGTCTTGGCTGCAGGATGTAAAGCCTTGAGGGATCCTCAAGCCCCTCAGGGCTTTGCTTCATCACCGTGGGGGGCTCTGTGGGGTGCTGGCCCTGATGAAGCCCCATGCCCCCCCCTCCCAGGAGGTACCCCCCATCCCCATGCCAGGCTCACTTGGGGTGGTTGCGGGCGTAGAAGGGAGCCTGCAGGATGCCAGCGGGGAAGACGATCCCGTTCTTGCTGGGCAGGTAGTAGGCGTTGACAGTCTGTGGGGTCATGCTCCACCTGGGGCAGGGAGGTGGGACAGGGGACAGGCAGGGATGTGTCCCCTCTTCCCCTGATCCTGGCACCCTCTGGTGTCATCTCCCACCGTGGGTCCCCTGGCTGCCTTGCCTGGGGCTGGCACTGCTGCCCCCACCCCGTGACCAAGGGACCCTATCCCGGGGACAAGCCAGAGCCACCACAGGTGACCTACAACACTGTGCTACCCCATGGCAGGGCTTTCCCCTCCAGTGAACCAGTGCCATCCAGGCTATGCTGGGGACAGTGCTGTGACACTGTGCTGGTGTCACATCCTCTGCCCCCCCCAGACCCTCCCCCTTACTGGTCACGGTTGGGGGGTTTCCGGAGCTGGTCGGCCATCACTTTGGCAGAGAAGTTGTAGAAGTTGAGCATGTTCTGGAAGAAGGAGTCCTCCGAGACCTCGTACTGGAGAGGAAGAGGAGGGATGAAGAGGGGTCCACCAGGGTGCTTCACCCAACCCTAGCCAGGATGTGCTTGGTACTGGGGTGGCTCCGCATAATGCCCTGTCCCAGATGGGGACATTGCCCCACCATGGGGCACCCCAGGTCTTGGCGTGAGCAGGGACCAGACTCCCTCCCCACGAGCTGGGTGCCCCCCTACCCCATCGTAGACATCGTCCAGCTCCTTGTTGTCCAGGATGAAGTCAGGGAAGCCAATCATGTCATAGATGGCATCCGCCTGTGTGGGGAGAGGCCCCAGCAGTGAGATGGTGTGGGGAGGCTTGCCGGGATAGGGGGAGGTCTCCCACCCACTGCCCTCCCTGGCATCACCTTCTCCTTCGCAGCCTGCCTGGTCTTCTCGTCCATCCAGTCCAGCTGGTCCAGGGAAACCTCAAATGCTGCCCGGATCTCACTGATCATCTCTTCAGCCTGGGGAGGGGAGGGACTGAAGCCCCCCTGCCCCCTGCAGCCCCTTGAGCCAGGACAGGGTGGGCAGGATGTGACCTCCCCGGGGCTGGGGGTCCCATTTCCCTGCTCCCCAACTTCCAGCCCTGGGGTTTGGTGGGGAAAGGGGGGTGCCCATGGACGGTGATGGGAAGGGTACAAAGGCAGAAGTCTCCTCACAATGGCCTTGCTGTCCCGGTCGAACGTGGCTTTGACGAAGAGGGAGCCCAGGGCGAAGCCCAGCGTGTCATCTGTGTTGGAGATGCAGGTTTGCCAGCGGGGCGTGCAGGACTGTGGGAGCAAGATGGGGGTCTGTGAGACCCTCAGCCTCCTCCCCTGCTCCCCCATCTTCCCCCAGCCCAGCTCTGCCCCCTCCCCTTGGGGGAGATGCTCAGCAGCTAAACCCCCATCCCAAGAGATGATCCCTGGGTTCCCTCTGCAGCATCCAGGGCCCTGCATCCCAAGGGCATCTCAAGGGCAGAGGTGGTCCTGGCCACTTCCAGGCTGAGGGCAGAGGGGGCTGGTCCCGGGGCCCCCTGTTACCTTCCTGGTGCCATAGAGCGTCTCCAGCAGCCTCTCCTGGGCTGTCTCGAAGCGCTGGTCCAGGCTGGAGGCTGTCTTCTGCACCAGGTTCCAGATCAGGTAGTTGTTCAGGATGCTGCAGGGGCAGAGAGATGCCGTGACTCACCATGATCTATGGGGATACTCCAGCCTCCAAGCCACCGGTGAGCCCAAAACATGCCCCTGCCATGGGGGCAGCCCCAAATGGGGCATGGTCGGGGGCTCACGGGCACCTCACCTCCTATCGGTTCCATTGATGAGGTCAGAGACCTGCTGGAGGTAGGCGTCCCCATACACCACCACGGGCTCCGTGTCCGCCAGCTCTAGTGGGGCCAGGGCATAGGACAGGTAATCCAGCCAGTCGATGGCAGGGGCCAGAGCCTGGAGGGGACACAGGGACATGGCACCCAGGTGCTTGATATGGCTCTGCCGCATTCTGCCAGGCACTGGGGGATCCCATGGGGCAGTGACTGCTCCCCAGGAAGGTCCTAAGGTCCCTCACCACCCCAAATCCCTTCTCTGCCCCCAAGCACCTTTCCCGTGGCTCCCTGCTGCTCTTAAGGAGGGGACCCTGGGACCCCCCCATGTGGGGTGGCAGCTTCCCCCAAATCCTAACAACTGGTGGGGATGAGCACCTTACTCAAGCACCCAGCGCATGTCCCAGAACAGATGAGACTGCCCAGGGTGTCCTGACGGGGGGCAGCTGGGGGCACAGACCCTTCAGTGTCCCACTGGACAACCCCCCCTCGCGTCCCCAAAGGGTTTCCCTGGGCTGCGCCATGCCGTGCCCACCTGCAGCTCGGCAATGCTCATCTTGTGGTAGATCTTCTCGTCGTCCCGCCGCTCAGCCTGGGGCACGGTGATGTTGGCCAGCTGGGTTTCAAAGTCCAGCACCTGCTGCATCTGGAGGTGGGTGGGCTCCAGGGCACCCCCCAGCAGCGTGCCCAACTCCACCATGTAGTCCAGGTATGCTGCCAGGACCTGGCGGGACCCCGAGCCTCAGCTCAGCACCGGCCGCAGCTCATCCCACCTCCCCGGGGGGTTCTGACCCGCTGCCTGAGCACTGTGCCTGGGCGCCGTGCCGCCCGATGGGCAGGGTGCAGGTGCCAGGTGTTGCCCAGCACTGCTCGCACCCCATTGCCATGGGTTTCCCCTGATTGCTGCTGGCAGCGTGCCCAGCGCTCAGCCTCACCCTCTCGTTGGCAGTCTTGTTCAGGTAGTAATCCCGGGATGGGAGGAAAAGCCCTGACTGGTCCACCTGGGGGGAGAGAGGGGCAGCACGGGCAGCCCGGTGCCCCTCCTCAGTGCCCGCCGCCCCACGGTGCCAAGCTGCCAACCTGGATGATGTTGCTGTTGGAGCTCTTGGAGTCTGCACCCACATACACTGTGAAGAAGGGGGTCGCCCGGTACGTGCCTGACACCATCTTGAGTACCTCCATGAAGCTGGTCTGGTTCCAGGAGCCGGTGACGTTCCACCCCCCAATCTGCCAGCAGATGGACCCGGCGCCTCAAGGAGGGATGGGGTCTGTCCCAGAGGGCTGCCCCCTCCCCAGTTATGTGAAGAGCCAAGCTGGAGACGTGCTGGGCTGAGCCCCTACAGCTCGGCTCATGTGTGGATGGCCACCCACCTTGTCAATGAGCTCCATGAGGGGCTGGGAGCCCAGCTCCTCTATCCTCTGCTCCTTTAGGCAGGACAGATAGTACCGCTGCGTCTTCCGCTCCGCCTCGCTGCTGGAGTTGAAGGTGGTGTTCTCTGCAGGAGGCTGCGGGTCAGCCCCGGGGACGCTGGGGCTCTGCTTGCCTGTGCCCAGAGGTCACCCCCGTGGTGGCTGTGACCCACCCGGTGCCCACCTAGGAGATGCTTCATGATGGCCTGGTTCTGGTCCCAGATGCTGTTGAAGGTGCTCCACTTAGAGCGCCCGTTGGGCAGTGGGTTCCTCTTGATCCAGCCCCCGCACGAGTACTGGTAGAAGTCCTGGCATGGGTCTGTCTCTACATCCAGGGCCTCCAGGATCTTGCTGGCCACCCGGACGCAGGCATCCGTCAGGCACATGCTGTGAGAGGGATCTAGCAGGGAAGGCATGCCTGGGGCTGTGCATGTGTGCCGGGGGAAACCAAGGCACGGAGCGGGGCCAAGCCCTGCCTGCACCCCGGGGCGGGCAGAGCACCCAGAGCAGGAGCCCCGTGCTGACCCATCCCTCCCCATCCTGCTGCATTCCCCCTGGGTGGGGGGACACCACTGCTGCCCCTGCAGAGACACGGGGACCCTCCCTACCTCTGCGGTACTGGATGGCCAGGGCGACGACGGCGATGCCAAGCAGCAGGGCCAGGGAGATGGCGATGGCACAGAGCACCAGCTCCAGCTGGCTGCGTGAGGCCAGGCGGCTCAGCAGCGGCCCCGGCCCCTTCTGAAACCCCACCTGGGCAGGAGCAGGACCTGCCATCGCACCGGCGGGGCGGGGACCAAACCTCGCCTCTCCCCCTTCCCTCCCCTACCGCTCCCCAGTGCCTGGCTTGGCTGCATGATGAGGTGGGGACCAGGACATCCCTCCGCGGGTACCCAGGGCACCAGCCCTGGTGAGCCGGCGGTGGCTGCTGGCAGCCCCCCAGCTGCAAGGAAGGACGATGGCTGGGGCACACTCTCTGCCGCATTTTGGCTGCCTCCCAGCACATCCCTGGGGACAGCCAGGGCTGGCTTGGCTCCCGGCCCTGCCCCCGCTGACCACTCGGCTGCGGGCAGGCTCTGGCTGAGGGCGAGGAGGGGGACCAGGGAGGATGGAGAGGGGGAGGATGGGGAGGGGAAGGATAGAGGGGCTGGGGCAGACCTCACCTCCACACTGTCGGGAGAGGCACTGCCGTCCCCCGCCGACTCCGGCCCCTCATCGTCCCGCAGCGGGGCATGCTTGTAGTTGGGCATCTGCCGAGGGGGGGAGCAG
>VYZV01002959.1:0-68843 GCA_013401275.1 Pandion haliaetus | reverse complement strand
GCTAGTATCTGCCTTACTTAGAAGATAATGGGGTAAGACGCAAGCAGGCATGGGGCGTTCCTTCTCAAATGCAGCCTGTTGCACATATTTTCTTATGTTCTACTTCACCCACTTCTACTTAGTATACATTATACATATTGTAACTTTTACCCTTTGCTCTTGTACTTTATTTTAGGATTCCTAGTTTTGGTAGGTTAAGAGTCTTCATCCTGTAATGCCCTTAATGTGTAATGTCATTTGCATTTATGTTGATTAGTTACTGTACTGCTTCTGTGCTCTTATTACAACGCTGTGCTGAGTGATGCCCCCTTTATTAGATGTGCAGTTTAGTGCTAACAAGTAGTTAGCAGGTATCTTACAGATATCCTTTAGCCATAATTGTGATCAGGGCGGTAAATCTCACAACATCAGGTCATTTAGTCGTTTATCTTGCAATTTTACAGTCACGTGTGACACATATGCAAAGCTGTGCTAAGCCTTCCTTAATGCAGGCCAGATCTATGTTTTTTATGTCTAGCTGACAGCAGTTCACTGATCCAATTTTAAGTGTTTCTGTCTGCCTCAGTTAGAGTCAGTATTTGATACGTATCTTATCAGCTGATATCTCTGGAAGGAAATGCACATGTAGTGTTCATGAAAGTTCTGAATGACTCTTTGTCTCTGTCACCTCCCATGTATATTTGAACCATACCTTTTTGCTGTTTCATGCCTTGACCAGACTGTTACCAGAACACAGCTCTTGCTCCACTGAGCACAGGCAAAGGTTGACCTGTGCTCCAAATAGCTGTTCTGCTTCGTTGTCACATTAATGTTCCATAGGGCATCTGCTCGCTTCCTGGTGAGGATCTTATGGGGAGGCTTTCCTAATAACATCTAATGAATAACTGAGATCAGAGAAGTGGCTCACTAGAGAGTCACTCCTGCAATGCTACACAATGCCACTCTGCTTACATTTCCAAAGACTTCAGGTATTGTTGTAATGGAATGAAGGATGATTTCAGAATGACTGGTTAGGAAAAGAAATTCTGTTTTGCAAAAAGTTGAGATTTCCTTTCTATGTTGGTAGTTGTCTCCAAATAACTGGTAGTTTTTAATCATGTTATATGTATATGGAACACTACAAAATGATTGAGCTTTTCTGACTTTAATGACACTTCAGGTTTCATAGATTATCTTTTAGTGAGAAGTCTTAAGTGTCCCTCAATACTAAAGACAGGAATAATGAAAAACACCACTCATGTAAGGGTATGCACACCAATACCTTTTTTCCTAGTCAGCTGTCCCTAAGGAAGATCCTGATGTTGGGGAAAAAAACATTTGTGAAGGCCAGAAGTTTTATTACAAGGCAATCTACCATTTTTATTATGTTTAACATTTTCAATTAAAAATAAGCAGCAGTTGAGATGAACAATCAAATTAATATTTTGAATAGCCTTTTTTGAGTTGAAGTATGTGCCAGTCAAAGCAATATCAGAGATAAACCCACTTATTTTACTGTGCAAGTCTAGAGTTTGGATGTTAATTTCTATAGTGTGCTCCACTGTGAGCTTTAGCTTTGTTTATGTTCTTCCTAATAGTATTGCTTTGCTACTAGGACTGTGTGAGCCTCTCATCAATAGAGGGAGATGTGCAGAATATTAGATACTTTCTAAAGAAAAGAAAAGTCCCATGAGTTTGCATATTTAAAAAAAAATTCTGGTGAAATTAATCCCTGTGGTACTTCACAAGATCATGCTATCCCATAAGACTCACAAACACTTTTCACCTTTCACTATGATAGCAGGAAGAAGAATTAGGAACTCAGTATCAGAATGCCTTGAAGATCATTCACAGTTTGAAAGCCTGCAGTATGTGAACTCAAGCACAGATGTTGACTATGGATCAGTGTAGAAAATTATATTGCAGTCCTACAACAGACATCATTGGGAATGGTATATCACACTATTTCTGGAAGTTAGAAAACTTGCATATGATATGTTTTAACATAGTTTCTCACTTTGTTTCTTTGTGCGCACTACATGCTTGTAAAAATTGGCAAAACTCCTATGAGAGACTGTAAATTAAACCATAAATTATTGTTGGAAATGCTTAAATGAATGCCTGAATGCCTTAGAAGTTCCTTATGTTAGAATTACATTTCCCACTTTTACTGTAAATCTTATCTAGCTGTATGAGTCTGACAAAATATTCAAGGCATAAAATATTTACAGTAATCTCTACATCTGTCAATCAGCATCTATACTTGCAGTGAACAGTAACTGAAGAGTCTGTACTGATTGCACATCCCTGAAATATGAGTATATGTGATCACTTTTTAGTCATGATAGAGAAATACACCCTAGGCAGGAGCCCTGCATGTATCTAAGAGCTGGAGGACGTGACTGAGCTTTTGCTGACATCTGCTATACATACAGCAAGGTACTGTACAGATGTCTTTAAAAGAAACTGTAAAGCAACAGGTATTCTGTTACAGCCAGGAGTTCCAGTCTGGGGCGGTTCTTCTGGGGTAAATTGGGTCCAGGTAGCTGAAAGTCACACAAAGGAAAGTAGCAGCTAAATTGCTATGGGATTCACAGCCTATGAGATATCTGTGGGAACTCTGATCCTGGAAGAGGAGCCACAGAGTGGGGAAGATGATGGTGATGGGCAAGATAGCACAGAGTATCTAAAATTACTCTAGATGGTTGTGTTTTATGGCAACTGGATTCTACCTGTTAGTCCTTTAGTTGTATTGCCACTGAAAGGCACTATTCCTTGAGAAGAGTTGTATAGGAACTTTCTCCCCATACTTTTTCATATACAAGTCTGAGCTTAGAATCAAATGGCTGAATTTTTTAGCAAAAAATTAAATTTAAGTCAAAGCAAGGATGGCTGCTGACATTGAAAACTTCAATCCTAAAGGGTTGGAGTCTGTCAAACTAGATGCAACACAAGGACAACAAGGTGTTATGCATGGGAACCTGGCAAGGTTTGATTATTCAGTTGAGTCTAGAGAAACAAAGAATTACTCTCCTATTCCACTAAATTTTTTCTTTAATCTGTTATGGATTGAACACTAGCCAGAGATAGCAAGCCAAGAACTTCACTATTCCCATTTCAGGGTTGTAAAAACACACTCAGAAATCATAAGAGAGAGAGGGGATCACAGGTCTTCCCTTTCTCTGTGGTCAGCAGAGTGTTTATAAATTCTACATGTAGTTTCAGTGTGTATTAGTTGCTCTATTAAGAAGAGATTTACACATCAGCAAGTTAAGCCAACATGCTCATGACTCATGTGAGCCTATCCTGTTAATATGAGCCATCACTCCTTTTCTAAGCTGTCCAGAGTGGAGTGCTTGAGAAAGGTGCTGGTTTGGCAGAATGGGAACCTTGTAAGTGACAGATATGAAAGCTGACAGCCCATTTGGACTGACTTGCTAGTCAGAAAATGACAAGTGTCTTTTTTTCCTTCCTTTTAAGAAAGCCAGACTCTCCCTAACGGCCAGTCAAAGCCTGGTGCAGAAGGTGTAATCCTCTGTGGCATGATTTGGAGTTGTTGTAATATGCTTCTTTTTAAAGTTTAGCTTATTGAATTCTTCTGTGATTTCCACAGTTGATTTCCCTTTTGTTTCTGGAAGGAACAGGTGGATAATTATCCCTGAAGTGAAAAGTACCCCCATAAAGATGAGGAAGCAGAAGTGCTTGAGTCTTTCCTGCAGGGAAGAGCAAAGTGAGAAAGAGAGCAAGATGAGCATATCTTTTCTTTTGTCACTTTCTTGGCACAGTTTTTGTATTTGGGTCCCAAAGTACTTCGAATTCACTAAGGAGTTCTTTGCATTTTGACCTTTGACAAATATTTCATTCTGAATAAGTATCTTTGGCAAACCAGGGCCCTTCAGTTGCAAAAGTGGACTGGAGAGAGCAGGTGCCAAGGCCACTCTAAACTGACATGGCATTGTCATCTCCTGCTGCTCTTCTTCCCGCTCCCATGGCCAGCTTGAGCTTAGTGTCCCTGGAGAGTGTTCTAGGGAAAGTCACTCACCACAATGAACGGGAAGGTTGTTCCAATCACAAAGACGCCCAGCCAGTTGAGAACCGCACTGATCACAAAGGCAGGTGGTCTGCATGACAGCCTAAAAATTTCAATCCTAATGGAAACTGTGGCACCAGCTGAAAGGAAAAAGAATAAGAATTATTACTTGTTGATGTGTTTGGTTTGAACATTTGGATCAAGTGTTACCATTACACAGTCAGCAGATAGATGATACTGTGATGGACTGGCATTCAAAAGACTTGAGTATGTCACTGTTTTTTAGAAAAGAAATTGTTTGTGGCATCTTATAAACTGCTAGACACCAGCTTATTAAAATGGCAAATTATTCAAATACATTTATTGGGGAGATTCAAGAATTAAGTAGTTAACACTTAAGAAAGTCTGACATCTCATGAAAGAAGCTGAGTGAGGATGGAATAACAATCATTATTACTAACAAGAATTCAGCATTATACTGCTAGATCACCAATGAGTGATCTTCCCAGATTCACTTTCTGGGCATTTCAGTTCTGTTTTGAAGTCACAGGACTTCGACAGCTTTGAGTTAGGAAAATAATTCAACCCTGCCATATGGGAAGGCAAATATTTTAAAAATGAATAGGCTTTAAAAACAAAATTAAAGATGAGCAGATGGTATATGCTAGGAAAAAAATTACTCCAAAGTAGGTCTTCTGCACTGCTGTCTATGTGGGATAAGATGTAACATTATACAACACTGAATTTAAAAGAACTCTTGTTTTTCTTTTTCTTTCTTTTTTCTTAGTATTTAAAAAAAATCTTTTACTCATCTGCTTTTGTTCTATTTTTGCTGTATTTTTCCAGTGAATACTTTTTGCTCTCTTCCCTTCCTCTTGTTAGCAAAAGCCAAACCTTATGGCATTGAAGTTTCTGGCCAATGACTGGACCCACAAGGTTTAAATGACTTATTATTACTTATGCTAAATGTTATGCTATATTATGCAGTATTTTCCTAGCCATATTAATAAACTCACATGACTTGATTAGTTTATTTTTTTTGAATGAAGTACTCACCTGGCCCAACTCCAAAGACAACTACAAACAAGATAATCAGACAAAGGCTGCAGTATGGCATCCAGAAATACCAGTCCTGGGAAAAAAACATAATGAACTTCTGCGTGAAATCTGTTGATAACCATAGGGGACAAATGCTGCATGTTTTCCAACACTGTCACCTCAAGAAAAAATATACAGTGTGGGGAAACTGGCAGAGAAATGTGAGTGCTTTTTCCTGTGGATGGAGCAGTGAGGTTTTTGTTAGGTGAGCAGAGAAGCAGGTTTGCTAGTGCAGAGCAGCTGTCAAGCTTGGAAGCCTTCAATTAAAGGGAAGTCTGAATTGTACTTTTCTGCCCTGTCCTCCTTTCTTCTTGACATCCCAGTGCTTCCCCCAGCTGTTAGAGTTATGGGAAGGCCAAATCATATATTTCTTCACTTTTGTTAAGTGATAGGTTCAACAACTAGTACTGAAAAGGAACTTTCCAAGATCTTAATCAAGAAAATACAAGACTCGATGCTTTAGGAAAAAAGATCTCTCCCTCCTATGTTTGAGAGCCTTCATGAATGAAACAAAAATAGAAGACTGCTGCCACCTTGCTTCAAGGCTAATTTTACAGCAGTGTCTGTAGAGTAGCTCTTGGACAAATAACCCAGGAGACTTGCTTCTGAAGAAGCTACAGCAATGACACAGTGTTACAGAGATGAACTGGTCTCCAGTCTGTGAACAAGTAAGTGCACTCCCAGTATCTTCTGCAGCAAAGTTAAATTTCAAATTAACTGATGCAGAGTCTGGGTTTTTGTTGTCACTTGTTAAAAACTGCATGAAAAGAAAAGGCCATTTTCTTAGGATTGTCTTTTGATCTATGCTGGCCAGTGTTTGGTGCTTGCAATCTGATGAAATCAGCATTCAGTGCTAGCCTCCCAGTGTTCTATGTGCTCCTTGCTGAGCTCATGGGATCATGTTGAAAGGAAGACAGGAGTACAAGAGAGTACTTGCTGAGAGACAGCTTAATCCTATGTATAGACAAGCTTGACCTTTAGGATGTTGCCCTCCCAGAGGGTAAGCTGTTAACACTGAAGTTATTTTTGGCACTTCTAAGCCTCCCTTTCCTTTCTTAGCAGCATGGTCCTGCCTGTGAGCAGAGGTTATCAATAGAATAGATAGAGAAATCTGCCAAGAGAAGAGTTTCCTTACCTGTAGGGAGATAGTCACGGTGATACCAGCTAGCAGTGAACCCATGATCCAATAGCCTCCTCTTAGGAGCACTTTTCTGCCCAGTCGCTCAATGATGGAGCTCTGAAGGACAGAAATTACACCGGTATCAGTGCCAGAAGAGCAAATTGTGACCCATTCCTGCAGTAATGTGACTTACACAGACTACAGTAGCCACGAGTTCAGAGAGTCCAACAGAGAGGGACATATAGGAGATCATTTTTTCATCAAAGCCAGCTGCCTGGAGGACTTCAAAAGTATAAAAATAAATCTGGAAAAAAAACCCATAAAACAGTAAGAGAGGAAAAGAACTGATTTCTTACCCATACCTGTGTGACACTGCCCTGGATAGGAGCTGCTAACCAAGGAGCATGCAGCTCAGCTTTGGAGTAAGCTAGAATTTTGCACTCTTGGTAGTATTCACTTTATTGGCAGACAAAAACATTATAAAATTTAATTAATTAATTAATATGATAGAAGATAAAATGCTGGGATAAAAGGACCTCCAGCTGCTGCAATGTTATTAGGTTTGCAAAGTCCTGATTTAGGTGCTTTCAGAAACAGCCGGGTCTATTTTCTCTTCTGGAGCCCATCCAAAAACATCATTGTAGGATATTCTCAAGAAAGAAGAGCATGGGTTATGGAGCCATGAGGGGGTAAACCAAGTAACTTTTCTCTTCAAGTATCTCTGCTACTGTTTGGAGATATGCTGAGATGATAAAGATTCCAGTTAAACTGTGTTATTTCCTTTACGGATGTTGCTGCATTGTGATGTTAGAAGTAGAAGAATCACGCTGGCAATTGCAAAGCTGTGGCTTCAAAATGATCCCAGAAAAGTGCTGCTGTGAGGAAGAAGGGGAGAACTGCGGAAGCTGCCAGAACAGTGAGCACACTTGTTGATTAACTTTAAAGGTAGAGTGAGCATAGTGCCATCCCAGCATCTTAGGATGGTAAGAGCCAGGGGGCAAATAGCAGCAGTTGCAGGGAGCAGTAACATAAAACCACACTGCAGATTTTGCCAAGGTAGGGTGGGCTCGTTTGTAACAGTGAGTTCTGAAGCCTTGTAATGGCTTCCAAACATGGCTATTAAATAAGCCTAACTACCGAGGAGGGTAACTCCAGCAAGGACCAAGAGCTGGGCAGAAGCATGTCACGTGAAGAACCCGGCCAAGATTTGCAGGCTGCTGCTGCCCTGTAGGAGGGCTGGCAGACAGCAAGTTGTGGCCGAGAAGCCTGAGAAAAATGGAGGGAACTCGTGGGAGCCATGATGTCTCCTTTAAAGTTGTCAATAAGTGTTTTGAGACTTTAAGGGGGAAATACACTCAACTGCATTGATGCCACATAGCTGAATTGTGGCACTCAGAACAACTATCATGTACAGCTGCCAACGGAAAGCTGGTTCTTTCATTAGCTCCAGGACACTCAAGATCTTGGTGTTTTTCATTGTTGCCTTCTCTTTCATGATGTCATCAATCTCTGCTTGGTGATGGCCTTCACCCCAAAGCTGCCTTATGGCTGTGGAGGAGAAGGACAATGAGACCTGCCATGTTAATTCATCTGAGTTGTTTGTTGCCTAAGGAGTTTGTTGAGTAGGTAATGCACGTGTCTGGCAGCACAGCATGCATGGGCCGTGGCTGTGGTATGAGGCAGAGATGTCCTATAGGGTGTTCCAGAGCCCTGGTCCCCTCCTGCGCAGAGGGACCTGTTCTGACAGAGGGGCCTAGCAGGGTGCACGACTCCCTCCCTGCCCATGAGTCCACTTTTCTCCCTTCCTCTGTCTCCCAGGGTACACGCAGGGTACATAGCCAACAACCAGAGCTAAGGGGTGCCCTGTGGAGCCCGGCAGCGCAAACAGCCATTTATCATTTATAATTTATCATTAGACTGACAGCGCAGGCGCAGGGTACATAGCCAACAACCAGAGCTAAGGGGTGTCCTGTGGAGCCCAGCAGCGCAAACAGCCATTTATAATTTATAATTTATCATTAGACTGACAGTGCAGGTGGTGTCAGCTGAATGTGAAAGGTTTTGTAATACAGAACTGTAGAGAGAAGTACTTTCATGTTCTATGTGTGGCCTACAACAAAAATATACTTAGTAGGTATTCACAGAGTCATCTTGGAAATGAGCAGGGAGAAACTTTGTCCATATGGGGACAGCAAGGTTCACAAAACAATTGAAAGTCAAGTGGGGAACAGGAAACTGGAGCCCTTGGTTACCTTTTTTGCAGCCTTCCTGGTCTCCTTTATGCATGAGGAGATATGGTGGGGACTCAGGGAAGAAGGGCAGAGTGACCAGCTGAACCAGTGCTGGAAGTCCACAGGAGGCCATCAGCATGGGCCACAGGGACTGGCTGCCCAGCAACTCCCTGGTGGGGATAAAATGTGTGTAGAATGAAACTTCATTTCATTGGTTTTGAGGAGGGAAAGGAATGGATGGAAAAGCAGAGGAAGAAGGAAAAGATAGAGGGGATCCAGAAATTAATTGGGTGGGAAATCAACTGTATTATACCTTTGTCCTGAAATTTGCCCTACGGCTTTTCCCAGTGACCAAAAGAAAGAGGAAGTAGAGTTTGCAAATCCACGTAACTTCTTAGGGGAAATTTCTCCAACGTATTGATGATGTAGAGGAACACAAAGACCTTGAGGTGAGGAGAAAATCGTGGGAGAGAAGAAAGAAGACATTCATAACCACCGGAAATAAAATTGCCTGTAAATAGTTAAGCATTACAGAATATAGCTACCTTATGCACCGAATTGTTTCTCATACCTCAACCCACATATAAGACTTTTTGGTACTTGGTTTTCTAACCCTTTCTACAAAAGTATTTGGTCCTCTTTGTATAGTGCAGTTTCCTGATCTTAAGAAATGTACAGTTTTCGCTTTGAGGTGTGGGTGTAGCCTCATCATAGTGTCTCTTGTGAGCCTTAGCATATTTTAAAGGACACAGAGTATGCAAGTGCTGAATAACTAAACACCCTGTAGTAATATTTATTTGTAGTTAACCCACATAATCGCAACCTTTTCTGACACAATGCTATGGAAGAGCTGTATGGTAGATACATAGCAGATTAAAAAATACAGTGCTATGTTGATTTGTACATGATTTAGGGGGAGATACAAGTATTTCTTTTCCACTGTCCAGCAATAATTTTGATGATTTCAGGCAGAGTTGATGCTTCCAGCTGTATGTGAAGTACTTAATAACTCAGACATGCTGAAAACTAGTCTGGGAACAAGATATGGTAGTCACAGCCCCTTATATCTGTTTTGAAAGCAACATGTTCTTCTGGCTTTACGTGATGGCAAAGCAATGGAGATACACAATCTCTAATAAAAATCAGGTCTTTGCATGAGGCATGATACAGGTTCTAGGTCATAGCAGGGTAGGTGTGTGGGTAGTTCTCAAAATACAACTGTTTTTCTTCAATACAGCTGTATGTCAGAGAAGCAATCTACAAAATCTGGTTATTTGAAAATTAGATGTTAATTTCTAATGAAGTAAGTTAAAATAGGCATCCCTGTGAATATCCAAACTGAATGGAAAACAACTTGTTGTGTAGGAGACAAATACAAAGCATACTGGTACCAGCACGGGATGTTTTCGCTGCATGTGGTCTACCTGCCAGGACTGATTTTGCTTTATTATGCCCAGCTCTTTGTACTAACCTCAAGTACTTACTGCTTTGAAACAGATTGAGTACCCTTGTAGAACATACCTGAAATATGTTCAGAGTCAAAATTAATTGGCCATGGCCTTGAGCAGCCTGGTTCTCTGGAGCCTTATGAGAATACTGGCTTTAAACCATATAGCATGTAATTTCCAGTACTATTAACCAAAATTAAGATAATATTATGCATATTTTTCCATCAGAAACCCCCCACCACCTTGTTTCATATGGTATCAAAACATTCCTGACAGCTCTGAATATTTGTGCACTTATGAAGGCTGAATTTCATTTGGTATCACTGAAATTAGCAGTAATTATGCTCTTTATTGCTGGGTGTTATAGAAGATCTTCTGACAAGGGATCACCAACTTTAATATTTTATTTTCTTAGTGGAGGGTTGTTATTTACTTTGAATAAAAATGTAAAATTTGGGGAGATCCTGCTGACCTGTGGGAGAAATCACTTACCTGCACTTATTCCACACATGAAGCGTCCAATTAGAATCATCTCAAAGGACTGGGCTATTTTACTGCAGCCCATGATGGATGCTGCCACTATCATGAGCAGATTGTTACACAGGAGACATTTCTTTCTGTAAGTACAAGAAAGTAAAAAGAATTTTTGTAAATCAGAAGGAAAATGGCACTTAAGCTCCTGGCATGTAGGATGTCTTGGGTGAAATTGTCTTGCTAGTTTTGTGAAATTATACATGTGTGGTCCAGGACAAAATAAGCCCTTTCCAGACCATTGGCACTAGATACTCTGGACTCACAGTGTTTTGGCACACAGCTAGACCTGGGAGTTTGGGAACACTTCTGGGTTTTGTAGTGGAGAAAAGTCTTAAAGCTTTTCTGCACTTGAAAAACCATCATGAAACGCATTGATGTAGCACGGAGCATTTCAATGCTGCTATATTTTGAGTAGCACCTCCAAGAAACCCATTCTGTCTTCATCCAGGGAGCTGTCTTTCCTCTTTGCTGAGACTATCCCAACCTGAGTAACTGTGTCTGGTGTGACAGGCTGGCAGCACAGTTGATTAGCCTGTGCCACAGGGCAAGGGCAAGAAGCAGCAAAATCTGTTGACACCACTGCTAAGCTGGCTGTATTACAGCCATGACTAAGCCTAAAAGTCTGTCTTACATTTAAAACCTCAACTGTCATTTCCTTAAGCTATTGTCTTTAAACATACATACTTGCCGTACTTGACAGTCAGGTATCTACTTCCTGAAGAACCCAAGAGACCTCCTATACCAAAGATGGACACAGTGATAGACCATAGGAACAAGAGGTTATCCTGATGGATGGGGTAGCCATATCGCTCCAGCCAAGTTTCATTCATGAAAGCCTTAACATGCTGAGACAGAAAAAAGAATTTTCATTAACAATAACTGTGACTCCAGTGCATGCATTTTATTATATTTAGAACATAATTTTGTTGCTTCAGCTAAAGTCACTATTTCATATAGACTCTAAAAGTGTGCATTAGCTAACAGACACAGTTTAGCAGAGTATGGTGTGTTCATTTTGCCATTAAAAGGAGTTCATTCCTTGTTTCTTTGTCTTTGAGATCTGAGGAACTGAGGCATGGACTTGTAGTGAAGTGTCAAATGAGACCATTGAAGTAGGCATATGTGCTGTAGGTTTATAGGGGAAACAGATGCCCCAGTTAGTGTGCGTCTTCTGAGGAACAGTCTATAAACAACAGCTTGCAGGTCTCTCTTTTCTTCTATTTTCAACACTTTGACATGTTCTTCTTTACATGATAGCATAGTAATGGGAAAGAATCATGAGAGGAGAATATTGTGATTAAACCCTTGCTAACCGCCAGAAAGGAGCATCCTCAACAGGAATGTAGACTCAGTGCCACCATTAACCAGTGTGCCATGTGCATCTTTGCCCACCTGAGATGTGTAGGTGATGGTAGAAACTTGAAAGCCAATTTGGAATGTTCCACCGATCCCCAGGACAGGGATCATTTGAAAGAGCCCCCGGTACTGTACCTGCAGAGTTAGAACAAAATCTTCTTAAGCTTATAGCCACATCAGGCTGTTCTTGGAATGTGTCTTTCATTCTCCAGAAATGTCTCATTTGTTCAAGGGATTTGCAGATAGGCATGTTCCCTCTGCTTGCCCTGGTGTAAAGTGTACATCCTCCTGTGATTTTCCTACATCCAATCCAAGGAAATGAAGTCTTTATCTATGGAAACTACTACATTTCCCTACCCTCCTTGATAATTAGTCAACAGAGTAGCAAGCTGAAGGTCATTCCACACTAATACATGCGAGAGTGGCTTTGACGAGGGAGGTCTTACTTTCCTCTCTGCTATCTGGACAGTGGCCAGGCTACCTGCAGCTCAGACCCGTGCCCACAGTAGTGACCAGGCCCTCTGTACCCAGATGTTTCCTGTCTTATCTGAGAGAGCAGCTGCTGTGCTAGCTACCCTTCAGGCCCTTGAACAGTGACCAGTGGTCCCTCAACTCAAGTTTTGTGGCAAAGCCTCCTGAAATTGCCCACAGCAGCTAAAAATTAAAAAACAAGAAGTTTGAAATGGGCAAAAAAAGAGACTGATGTTGCTTGTAGCACTCAGGTTTCTGTCATTGTAGCAGCCCATCGTTTTTTACCTAGACGGAGAGGAGTGAACAGCAAGGAAAAGTCTTGGGATAGAGTGTTCCTTCTGCACTGGTTCTGCTCAAGCTGTGCTGTAGGAGGAAAGTGTCTTTTCTAGCTTTTATTACCATCATCAATTCTCAACTCTTGCTCTTCTTGCCTGTCTCAAGCAGCATGCTCCTCTTAATCTCTTGGGAGCTTTGAGAACAGGCATCCCACTGATTTTTTTCTAGTTGGTTACAGATCTGAAAATACACAACCAGCATGGTACTTAGGTTTTCACTACAGCAGCCTTTGCTGCAGGACATAGTGAATATGCCATAAATGAATGAAAAAATGCCAGCCCTTCAGAGGTTCTCTGCCATATTGCTCTTTCCTGGATGAGCGGTTAAGTGTGCCCGGCAGGAGCTGGGAGCTCTTTCTCAAAGAGATACTGTCCTAATTGGAGGTGTTCCACTGATGTGTGAGGGTTCGAGACTCAGCCATAGCCAGGATATAAATGTTGCAGGCTCCCACAAACATCCCTGTCAAGATGCCACAGCTGCCAACATCCAGTCCTGTTCCCTGCCTTTCAAAACCTCTGCCTGCCTTCTCTTGCACTAAATAATTAGTGATATATTTAACAAAACTCTTTTTTCAACAGTTAAGAAAAGCAAATTATGTTTGAGGGTAAGCAAATATTTTCCAGTAAATGAAAACATTTAAGAAACTTTAACGTATTGATAAAAATATGGCAAAGATGGATGGCAGAGCATATGAAGTGCAAACATCTGTAGTATCTCAAAACTGCGGGCAGAACCACTTCTGAGATGCTTTTCATGAATAGGAGCCTTGTTGTTGTTACTGAGATACTGATTTTGTTTTCTTTGAAACACTAGTAACATACAAAAATGTCACAGATGTAAATATCCCACCAAGTACTTACCAGGTCTGATAGGAAGCTGGTCATTTCTGGCTAGGGGCTGGTTGTCCAGTGCGTGATGTGTCTTTGTCATCACAGGCTTCTGTGTGTCTGTCTCCTGCCTGCTGGTATGGCAGTGGGCATTTGGTTTCAGGGACCAGAGTTAAATTTTTACTATTTTGTCTTCACTTACATTTACTTCAACTGGCCAAAGTTAACACTGTCAGATTAAATATTTCAAGAAAAAATTGCTAGTCCAGCCCGCAGGAGTAAAGTTTCAAAGGAGAGGAAGTTTGCACCCTGGGGGGCAGTAAGGGCTTTGGAAAAGGAAAAGAGAACAGTTCAGGCAAAAAAATCTAAACAGTTTTCCAGGAACAGTAAAATACTTTACTTCTATGATATAGACTGATGAGTATATCTGCCATAATCTGCACAAAGCAAAAAGCAGCTGGTACAAGGTTTAGGTACTGTTATTTATTATTAATTAAACTATGTGGTGTTCTGTTTCAGATTCATTGGTATAGTAAATATCATTTATTAGATGAAAAATAGGCAAATTTCAAAGCCTAATTCTGCTGTTCTGGCTTTATGTACCAGTTAGACTGTACTGAAGAAGGGTATTTCTTGTCTGGTGTTTGTGGGGACGTTTGTCAGCCAGGTGTGGTGAAAAGGCAGTAAGTTATTGTGCCCTGGCAGAGGCTTCTGGAATAGAGCATCTGGTCCTGAAGGCACTTGAAACAGCCAGTAACTAAGACTCATTTATTCATGACAGTAGTCAAAGAAGGTAAATATTCCCTAATGAGTTAGGATGGGACAATCGGGATCTTAATGCCTCAGGTTTCAGCTTTGACACAGAACAACTCCAAAATCAGTGTTGCAGCCATTGAAAAGTCACCTTTGCTTCCCAGAGGTTCCTCTCTTGTGAGGTGAAGCTCAAACTGTAGCTCTACATGGCTTCTGCTAGAGACAGCACTTGGAAGAAAAAGGTTTGCTTGGGACTTTTGTGTGTGGTTGATGCCCTGTGCTGTTCCTGCTTTCAAAGTGTTCTGCTTGCTCTTACTCATGCCAAGGAAATTTCCCCCACCCCCAAGGGTTGGGGTGGGGGCAGATGGGGAAACAGAGTTGTACTGAAGCCCTCAGTAAACGCCCAAGATCGCCCTCAGTAAACGCCCAAGATCACCCTCAGGACTTGTACTTTCAGTTCATAAAACACAGAATGCAATTATTTACAGAGAGGTTTACGGCAAATACTGTGAGTCTAAAGAATTGAGAAAAAATACGTGTTAATAATAAAACCTTGGTTACTTGTGTAAATCCAGCTATTGCCTATACAACTGCATAGCAAATGCTGTTTATTCTGGCTTGCAATAGCATTTAGAATGATTTGGCATTTCTGTAAGTATTTTCTCTTGAACAATTGTGATATTTTGGTTGTACAAAAATGCAAGTTGCTTATCTGTTGACTATTTATTGTTTCAAACTGTTAATGTTTCCTTTTTATTACATAATTTTTCTTAAATTGTATCAAAGTGGATGGGGGGGTTATGGCATAAGGATTGCTACACTCCTTGAAAATAATTACTGAGGAGCTCAAAAGAGCAGCAAATTCCACCAGCTCACAGTGAAATTTCTCTTATATTTGGGGGGATTTCTGGTGATTCTGAGCTGCACATGACTGTATAGCATGGTACTGTTTCACCTTATCGGCAATTTTAGGAGGATTTTATCCTAGGAGTTTACCTCTTGTTTTTTGTCAAGTCAATGGAATTGACCATTTCTGTTAAAAATTTCACCTATATTCTAGAAAAAGCTCTGTTACACTATGAAAGTTGTGCATGGTTTCATGTTTAAGGAATTACTGTAGAGTTAAGGACATATTTTAATTTGTTCTATATAGAGGTGTAAGAAATGCTTGCTGTGAAATGGACAAACACATGAAACTCACTTTCATGGGGCATGTCATAAATTTGTCTAAAGAGCTCTAAACTGGGCTCGGTTCTAAGCCAGCTTGATCTATGCTATATTGCACATTGTGCATGACTAAAGCCATCTGCAGTTTAATTTCACACTGAGAGGAACTCAGTAGTTTCTTCTAGGTTTAATTTGAGACTTTAGTTTGTTATAATCCAAAACTCCAAATTAAATTCTGGATAGCAAAATCACAGAGACTGGAACTAAAGAAGGCATTTAGACACAAAACATTTCCCAAGTGAAATCTGTAAGTTTAGCATAGCACATATTTTATGTTACGATGACTTATTGATTATTGACTGCTCCCAGGTTTTTAAGGTGATACAAGAGTGACTTTCATTCATGGAGACTCCACTTGGGTCTGTGAAGGAATATTCATATATTTTCCAATAATGGAAAACAAATAATTTACCTCTGTTTTGTTTTGCAGTCTGCAAGCATCAAGGTTCTTTATGACCTTATTTAATACATAGTCCTTCTGCTGACCAGCTAGAAGCTAGTGTAGGTGATATGTTCCTCAAGAGAAGTATTCCCTGTAAAGGAATGAGGTCTCTTCCTAAAAAGTAAAGCACCAAATTCTTTAGTTATTTCCATAACCAAGTTCCCCTTTGTCTCTGGGAGGAAAAGGTAGATGAAGATGCCTGAGCTGATGGGGAACCCAGTAAAGATAAGGAAGCAGAAAGAGAGGTTTTCCTGGAAATAAACCAGAGAAAGATATTTTTTTTTCTTCTCCTTTTGCAGCACTTTGACCATGATGACAAAATGATGACAATGATGACAAAGTTTCACTTTGTAGCTGTCTACATCCATTTTGTTTTGTTGCTGTGGCATGAAACATGCCAGTCTTTAGGTGTGAAACAGCAATGGGAATAAAATAGTTAAAAATTTCTTCTTACCTGAAGGGAGAGAGTAACTGTGAGGACAGACAGTGCCAAGGCCATGAAAGCATAGTCCTTGCACAGCAGTGTCTTCCTGCCAAACTGCATAATGGTAAAGGTCTGGAAGGGCAGGAAAAGCACTCACTTCACCTTAAGCACAGCTAAAGCCTGAGTAACACACTGATACAGTGTGCCTTAAACACAGCAGAGTGGGAAGGAACGCAGAGACAAACCCCTAGTGGTACATACAGAATAAGGCCTTCTTCAAACCCAGCTGTGTGCAGCACCACAGAAGTGCAGAAATAGACCTAGAAAACACAGCAGAAGAAAAAAAAACTTGTATTGGAAACAGTGGATTGCATGTGTGATGTCACCTCTGATGTCAGGACTGGTAAGCAAGCAAATAGGGTACATTTCCACCAGTGACCTGTCCTTTTTGCTGATTGTTGAGAAGATACTTCTTTTCAAGAATGGGTTAGGAGTAGAAAGTGTCTTTTTAAAAGCTTTTCACATGCTTTTAACAGAAAGAAACTGCTATAATTTTCGTTTCAGTCCTGGTCATCGTCTGATTCAAGTCAGTTGTGGTCCAGAAAAACAAGAGACACACCTATCATCATAATTTAGTCTTGGACCTACAGAAGTGAAAATAGAGGTGTTAATGATGTGTGAATTTCCTGAGGAAGATGAGGAATTCGCATGCAGATTTTTCCTTTCTCTTTTCACTATTGCTACAGCTACTCTAGCCCCACTATTTCCAGGCAGGCCAAAGAAAAGAGACAAAACTATGGGATGAGAAGGCTCTAGCAGGCAGTAGCTTGAAGAGGCTGTGCTCTGCCTTCTAGCCAGTTTTATTAGCTTTCCTGACAACAACAGCAACAGCTACCAAAGCCATAATATTTACAGAACATAAACTCCTTTGAACAGATGCAAGCATAACCCTGACACACTAACGGTGATGTCACTGCGTGTATTCAGTTCTGTTGGATGCCAGCTGCAGCCTCATAACAGTTATTTCGGCCCCGATGCATGGGCCTGTACTGAAATAAGTAAGGCAGCATGGCATCTAAATTTCCAACTTCTTCCTGAAGTTGTCAGTCACAGCAATGACACTGAGGCAGTAGTACAAAGATGAGATAGCTAAAAGAAAAAGGCCTAGCTTACTTGTTTTATCTCTTCTTTTAAGCAAAAGATAGGCAGGGTGAGCAGTCAAAATAATTTGAGATGTTGCTTGCAGAAGTATGAGAAAGAGAGGCCTTGGCATGGGGTTGAAGCAACACGCAAACATCGATATTGGTGGGTTAATTGTATACTGCCTGGTTTATCAGTAACTGCAAGAGATGCAGCAATCATAAGCATTTGGGAGAACAGGCCTCTTGAGTTTTGGTACTTTGGATTTGTGCAGCCTGGGAGGATGAATGCTTGAGATGGAAAGGCTCCTTAAGCCGTGAAGTAGTGAAGATGCCCAGCAAGACTACCTGTGAAGGATTGACTTCTTGCAGGAGACACTGGAGCTATATCAGAGTGAGCATAGCTGGACTTCGTAAGAGAGCGACAGAGGGATCCAAGGCTCGTGCTTTTAAACCTGACATGGTGCTGTGTGACAGGGATGAACAATCCCTCTGCAATGTTCCAGCTGTGCTTCTGCTGAGACTGCTTCCTGCAAAAGGACCAGCAAAGACAAAGTGACACTGACCAAGATTACAACAGAAAAGTCTCTCTTCTGTATGTGCAGAAAGGTCGGGACACCTGAAAAGAAGATGTGAAAAAGAGAGAGAGTAGAGTAAAATCAGAGGGAAGGAACTGACAAATGGAAGTGGAAGTTACCACAGCAGAATACACTATTGATCTGGTACAGTGCCAACAGTGAACACTGATCCTCACATGTATTTTTCCATATGTCTAGTTAGCTACTCCATGGCTTTAATGTCTGTTCAGCGCAGTTCAGAAGTACTACCACTTGCTGTTGCACCACATTGTGAAATCTGTGCAAAGTGGGAAAAGAACAGCATGGAAGAAGATAAATACTATATTTGTGTTCTGTTTGGTCTCAGGCTGTTCTTATTGTCAAAGAGGCGACTCAGGCATTAGAAATTCCCCTTTACAACATTGTTAGGGAAGCTGCAAGCTGTATAGAAGCACTGCCACAGAAAGAATGGGGGAAGAGAGCATGGTGGCAAAAAGAAGCATAAAATTTCATCCTGGATGTAGGCAGCACCTTGTTAGTGTTTTTGGAATCAATGAGGTGTGCGGGCACAGGAGCTGTTGTGGGCAAGTTAACATATACAAGCCATTCTGCATCCAAGTTATTGCAGAATAAATGTCCATAATTCAAAACTTTTCTTAAATAGCATGATGCATTTATATAGCACTTTGCCAGCTCAGTGAAGATCTCTCTGTTTCTGTCAGGTAGCTAGATAGTGAATGCCAGTTTTCCAAATAAAGAGTGGCAGATGGATGGGCAAAAACGTCCAAAGCCAAACCAGCAGCCAGTCAATGGCCAGGAGTAAATCTCATGACTGCTTGACTCCCACCCAGATAGAACTTCTTTTACAGTGTCTGCAAGCTTAAACTGCAGAATTTTCTTATGGACACCTAGAATTTGTTTTAGTGTGTGGAGAGGGGAAGATACCCAACTGCATTAGTGCCAGAGAATTGCAGAGTTATGATCACAATAATCAAAATGCACAGCTGCCAGTGCAGATTTTGGTCTTCCAGCACACTCAGGATCTCGATGTTTTCCATTGCTGCCTTTTGTTTTTGCAGATCATCCGCTTCTGCGTGGTGCTCTCCCTCACCCCACAGGTTCTTCATAGCTGTGCAGGACAAAGAGGAAATCTTGATACAACTGTGCTATTCGTGCATCATAATATTTGTACAAGCAGATTTACTTATATTATTAATTAGTTATTCCCTTCAGGTTTCAGACATCATGATATTAACAAGCAAGGTATGAGAACACCAGTGACATCTGTTTGTATCCTGTGCTCACAATATTGCAGAAAATAAGATCCTACCTCACAGTTGTTAGTGTATAAACCTTAATTAACACTATACAGTTGTCAAAGCATCAGTATAGTTTCTGATCTCTCTCTTTCCCTGTATGATCACATGGCTCTTGCTACAGCACCTTGGAAGTGCTTTCCTTGAACCTGAACAGAGAAACTATGGTCACAATAACAGGCAGCTCTTTGCACTGATAACGTAGCGTATTGATTCATTAAAGGGCTTTGTGTTTGTATGCACATGTGTTTTCATGTAGAATTACAAAGACCTGCCGTATCTGGACAGATTTGTTGGAAAGAATTTGTAGTAAATTGATGAAGTAATTTCTGCATTTTGCTGACAAGATGAGATAGCTCCCAGCAGGCTATCTGCTGTTTCAGTGGTTGTGGTACCCAAATTACCTCATTTAAAATTACCTTACGAGATATCTTTTGAAAAGTTTGACTGCCCATGTTAATGTCTGTTAAGTGGCAAGACTGATGTGTTTGTTACGTGGGCATGCCCACTCAAAGGCAGCTATAGTGTAGCTCTTATTCTTTTCTTCTGCAGACAAGGGGGATGGAAAGAGCTGGGAATGGAAAGTCAATAGAAACAATTTGCAACTTATTTTGGGAAGCATCCTTTACATTTTGACCCCACTAGCAATGACTCCTGAAGATGCTGTATCTGCTTAAACTTTTCTTACCAGGGCCAAGTAGTTGTTCATAGAGATTTGAAAGCCAATAGTGAAGGATCCACCAACTCACAACACAGAATTACAACCAACCACTGGTACTGAACCTGCAAGGAATAGTACAAGCTCTTCTTCACATTAATTAATTAGCCAATCCACAAAAAAATTATTTTCAAATGCACAATTTCATATCACTATCAGGCTACTACCTAGGAAAGCTTAATAGTATCAGTTGTACATGGGAAGGTGTGAGAGCAGGTGGAAACAGTATGGAAATGCTTCACTATTTAAGTACTAGAAGACTTTTAATTTTTTTTTTAAAAATCAGTTTCTCTACCTAGCTTGAACTTCCTTCAAAGTTTTCATGATGACTTAGTCCAGAAAGTTAATTCTGTGTCTTTTGATTTTTTATTTTAAATGTTAGCTCTAATTTTTACAACAAAATTAGAATGATTATCCACTGTCCACCCTATTATTTTGAAAACAGTTTGGTACATATGTATTGTACTTTCTTCAGGAATGGTAATTGCAACAGCAACCTCTCAATTCTTCTGAAAGCTTAATATTCACAGCCAATACCACCACCTGTAGCACTCACCACTTCTGAAAGGAGCTTTTCCATCTTATATCGAAAGAGTGGCTGATCCCAGGCAGACAGAACAATCTTAGACTGAGGAAGTGTTTTCTGTCATGCCTTTTCTGCACCTTCTGCTTAAGTAATCATCTGACTCTGAGACTGAGGTTAATGTTTACTTCATATGATTTCTGTTGGCTGATGTTTTTTGCAGCAATTGGACAATGCTTAGAACAGACAGATTAAATATTTCAATGACTCGACAGGAGAGGTCCCTCTGAATGAGAACATTTTGTAGCATGAGTGCTCCTTATTTTGATACAGATCAAATATAAAATCTAACCCAGGTTTCAGTTGCTGGAACACACAGTGGTGCTTTACTATCAGAGCTTCTTCTGTGGCTATTCCTTTAGAAGTAGCGAGCACATTATTTGAAATTTTTAAATAGAAAACTCCCTAAAACTGAAATTTGATTCAATGCTCCAGCACAAAGATAATCAATATGAATGGTTAAACTGCAGAAAGATAGGCCTTATGGTCCTACTAAACAGGATGCATGGTATACCTCTTGTAACTGTGACAGAAAACGGAAAAATAATTGATTGTCCTATACAAAGGTAGAAGAGTCTGGGGAGGGAAGTGCTGGGAATGCTGCAGTGGTCAGCAGGATTTACAGCTTTTGAATAGCTGCAGTATATGAGTGCTGTGGAGCACAGAAGTGGTAAAGTGTATTGTTGTATGCTGCTGTGCACTAGCAGAGTGCAATGTGTCCTAGGCCAGTATACAGTTAGCAGACATTGGCTATCACAGCTTCTGCTTTTTTTTCTTGAGCAGTTAATTATTTATAAAGTGGGCTGAATTTTCAAAGTGTCTACTCTCTCAGTACTCTCTCAAAGTGTCTTACTCCCTGTCTCACTCCAGGGCTCAGGTCCTCTAGCTCTCAGCACTGCCTGTATGTTTGTTAACCCTTGTGCCATCCATGAGGTACCCAGAATAAGGCTGCGAGCACTGCTTAGACTACAAAAACTTGCTCCAGAATGTGCTACAACTAATATGTGTGGAAGGTGCAGTCAGTTTGCTCCAGAGGATGCAGGTGAGGGTTCTTCTGTACCAAATTCCCAGGGATCGGGGCTGATCCCTGACAGTCATTATAGAGACAATCAGGACATACAGTTACTTGATGTCAGCTGAAGAAAATAAAACAAAATTGAGTTATCTTTGTTATTCTACCTGGCATTTGTTCATGTGCAGTGTTCATGATCAATACTAGGTCCTTTACTGTGTGATACCATAAAGACATGACACGAAAACTGTTTGCAAGAACAATGTTTATGTTTCATCCTCTCTTCATCCTGCACTTAATCCTGAGCAGAGCTTTCTTACAAAGTAACATAGAGACAAATCCTGCTTCTTTAAAATCATAGCAAAGGAGAAAGACTTGAAATAAAATTGACGTGTTATGCCTGAAAATGTTTTCCATGTGCCAGTTCTGAGAAGTGTCTGTGGTTACTAATGTCTTCCTGCTACAGAACTGTTCTAGGAAGGAGCCATTGTCTCTCACNTGAATATAAAATAGAACCACTTGGATTAATGACAAGCTATCTGTGGATTACTTTTTAGGTTATATTTTATTGAGAAAAGTCCATGTTAAGGTTTAGCTTTCAGTTCTATTTTGAGACAGGGCTTTTTGTCAGTGGAAGTTGCTTATGGTGGCCTATCAGAGATTGGTGCAGAAAGTCTTTTCTTCAGTAGCATTCTTCTTCACAGTCTGATGACATTTCTTCTTAAATTGGTGTGTTTTGAATTCTGTGATTTCAGAGGTTGACTTCCCTTTTGTTTCTGGGAGGAACAGGTAGATGAGAACCACTGAAATGACCAGGACAGCAATAAAGATGAAGAAGCAAAATGGACCAAGAAGCATCTGGAGATAAAAATAGAGTAAGATGAG
This sequence comes from Pandion haliaetus, assembly GCA_013401275.1. Classification (NCBI taxonomy): domain Eukaryota; kingdom Metazoa; phylum Chordata; class Aves; order Accipitriformes; family Pandionidae; genus Pandion; species Pandion haliaetus. The sequence continues at coordinate 46,357 of VYZV01002959.1, read as the reverse complement.
TGATTTCCCTTGGCCCTACAGGTTCTCAAAAATTTTTGATTTGTCCCTGTGAAATGAGTAATAAGTTGATTTTACAGAAGGAATATTTATTAATCTTTTCAATCTATTCTTGAGGGAGCAGATGATGTCTGAATTCTAGGGAAGTGTTTTACATAAATGGCCTCCATATGCCTGTAGCAGTAAGGGATTCACAGCTTTGATCATCTACAAGGCATTTCATCCTACTCGCTGTCCAGAACAGCCTAGAAAACCAGTTTAAACTGATAGAGTCAAAGAGAAGATTTGAATCAAATTACATACGACAGCAAAGGGGAAAATCATTCCAGTGAAAGTGAGGCCTAGCCAAATGATAATTCCACCAATTACAAAAGCAGAGGACCTTGCTGAGAGGATGAAGATTTCATTCATGACAGATGCGACAGCGCCAGTTGAGGAAAAACCATAAAAAAGCAATAGAAACATTGTTATAGTTAACCATTTTCCTCAAAGTGAGTGAACTGATGTCACTGGTCAAACACAGCCCCAGTAAGTCAGGCTACTGTGAGATCACTTAAATATTGGCAGCACAGCCACCTCTATCTGAATTCCCCTACAGACTTCTCTTATGGTCTATGGAGAGAGATGGACACCCCTGAAGTGCAGTTTCGATCCACCTAAGATGTATAAAATATGCAGATGGATGGCCCTAATGGCCTATTTCTCTCCATCACCCACAGGAGACACCTGGGTTTTGCTACCGTGGGAATTCTGCTAGGTTTTCAAGATATTCATGGTCCTCATGTATAGCCCTTACAATAATAAAGGCTGCCATTTGAATTTGGAGACTGCAATAACTAAAAGTAGTGTTTAGTCAGGGAACTTTCAGAGTAAATACTGGTCTTAAGAGAGTGAGGTTCTAATAGAGAGCTGTTATGTTTGGTTCTGGCATTACCAATGTAGGTGATTCTGAGTGACGTTAAGAGAGGATGAAAAAGGACAGAGCAATGCTAAGAGACAGACTATGTATGCTATCAGGTATCATTCTTTAATAGAGCAGGATTTTACAGGTGCATTGAGAAAACTCTAATGAAGAGGCTACCTCTGCCCTTAGGCAAAGACAGAGATGGACCAGTTGAGGCTGTGTGCACTGAACAGCATTCACACTCTCCAAAACAATTGTTAGTGAATTGATTAACAAGTATTTTTTTGGCTTGAAGCTGTAATCCAGTGAGAGGAAACAGGGTCCTGATTCATCCAGGTCTGAATAATTTCAAATAATTTGTTAAAGAAAGTGTTTCTTGGGTCATTAATTCATCAAAAAATGGGACTTCCCCAATTTCAGTCCAAACTAAGCTGTTGGTTTTCAAAGATAATATTCACACAGTCTAGTTCTGCTTCCATACATTCATGGCCTGTGCTTATCCATGTGGTCCAAGGTTTCCTGTTGTTTTTATTGTTGTACTCACCTTGTCCTATTCCATAGGCAATGATGAATAAAAAGATGAGAATAACACTGCAGTAATGCATCCAGAGGAACTGATCCTAGACAAAGGTGAAAGGAGGGAAGAGAATGAAAATTAATATTATAGCTGTAGCACAGCTGATCCAAACATATAGGAGAAGCAATATTTATGAAAAAGCCCAAGACACTGAGCTCTGTAACAGATGCTCACTAGAACTACTTACCTTTCTGTACTGAAAACAGTGGAAGGCCAAAAGTAGCCTGCAGTGTTGTATCTACAGAGGTGAGTTGAACTGCACCCTGGTCTGAAAAACAAGTAACAAATTCCAAGCAAATTACAGCATGGGGAAAATTGTTACTGATTTAACCTAATTGTCTTATTGAATTAGACAGCTTCAGAGAAATGTTTAAATCTCTTGTGAACCAGAAGATATATGTGAAACAGAAAGAAGCTGAAAGTTTATGGCTGAGACCAAGATTGCAATGCAGTGCAAAACACTGGCACTGCTGAAGCCATGATGCTGGGTTCCTCACTACTTTCCACCATCTGGAGTGGAAGTAGCTAGAGAGCTGCGCTATGTAGCTGGATCACTTGTATCAAGGGTGGAAATTGGTGGTTGTTGGAAGGGTCAGTATACACTGCTGCTGCTGCAGGAGGCATGGGATAGCAAATGGGAAAGGTGACAGCAAGGATGCTCATCCAGGGATTTAAAGGACAGGGGAACAAGACACAGGTGAGGTTTGAAGAGGTCAGGCAGGCAGAGAGATGGAGGAAAGCTATGCCAAGCCAATAGTATTACAAAATGTTTTTCACTGACTGAAAGCCTGATTAAAAAAGATGAACTACAAGGCAAGACAAAAAAAGCCTTGCAGAGGAGCTCTGAGTTTGTATTCAGAAGATACTCTGATCTGCTATTTTGGACATGAAAGCTAAGGCTGACTATCTGCCATCCTGCACAAAGAATTCTGATGCAGGTCCACTCCGAGAGAGACATTTGTTTACTCTCAATAGAAGGCTTGTTTCAAGCAACACCAGTATCAGTGCCATCAGCAAATAACCCCCCACAGGAGTATCCAGCATCCAAAACAATTGATAATGGAGCTCTGAAGAGTAGAAAAAATTGCTTATCACTGGAAGCATGGCAAAATACAGCTGTCAGCCATCCAACAAATCAAGCATTCTTCTTGAGTTCTTTTTACTTTAGAGAACACAAACACATTGGTACCAAGACTGTTATTTTATTGAATTCCTTCTAGCTTCTCTAATACTATGAATTACCATTGCTGCTCAGCATTGCAGCTACTTTTTCATAAACACTGTAATCAATGGCATGTTATGCCACTGTTCGAATATATATATATACAAATATATGGAAATAAGTATACATATTCATGTTTGAATGACACTTCATTTATATCTGTATGAATAAGAGAGGGATTTTTGTAAGAAATTATGGAGAATGAAGGTGGGAAGAAAGATGTAAAAGGTGGGACAAAATTTGGAGTGGATGGTAACAACCACTTTTCAAATTTATGCAGTATCACAGAAAAATTCTTCAGTTCCTAAGGAGAAGATTCATATTTTTTAAGAAAGAATAGACTCAACTCACGTGTACTTTAACTCTTAAAGCCCCAGAAAGGTCTGACTTACACAGAAGATGATAAGAGATGAGCTCAGAGATAGCAACTCCTAGAGATACATATGGGATTGTGCTTTCCTGCAGATGGGCTGTCTGAAAAACTTCTGAGGTGTAAAAGGTGATATGGGAAATAAGAAACATTTTCAAAAGGAAGCATAGTCAATAGATGTGATATGTGTTTATCCAGCAATACTTAGAACTAGATTTGTCATCAGTGCAAAAGCAGCAGTACATTATAGGGTCTTAGTGGAGGTGACATACCTACATGAGATATAAAAAATCAAAAGGTTAATGGAGATGAAGAAAAGGGATTTGAAAGTCCAAGAGAAAAAAGGAGTTGAAAGGAGCATACTGTCTGTAAGAAGGGGGAAAAAGATGTTGTTTTGGCAAAGAGGAAAAGGAAAGTGACAAGACAGGAAGAGAAGAAAAAGAAAAGCAGATCTCAGTCTTAGCAGATCACACGTTGTCATGCAAACAGTTGATTCCATTGTCCTTTTCCAATTGCTAAGCAGAAGCTGCTCATCTGCAAAGTCCCTGATGGACTGGGTACCATTTCCCTGTCAGCAGCCCACATTGCTGGCAACTGTAAGGAACAAGCTCCAGCAGAGTGCACAGGCTTAAGCAAGGTTTATGGAGAGAGACCCATAGGCAAGTGATAAAAATGACACCCAGGGGAATGACTATTATCTTGGGCTGTGTTGGACTCAGTCACCTTTATGTGTAAACAACTGAAACGAAATTACTTAATGGAAAAATCTCCTTTATCAAACGGAATAAAAATTGGATGGCAATAGCTGGCCATCTGCTACTGCAGAATTCGAAGAAAGTGGAGCTGGAAGTCTAGATAAATAGATCTCTGGGTTGTAGCAAGCCTTAGGGTATTTATAACCCTTTCTCCTACACTCTTTGGTAATACCACCAGGGGAATGAATGCAACAGTGTCCTTGCAGGAACATATGCTGAGTTGGATCTCTTGTATTCTCACCTGAGAAGCTCCCTTAAGCGCATGAAGAATACTAGTGATGATACCACAGATCTTCACAGGCAGCGGGCTCTGTGTGAGGAGGAATAATGCATATCCAGAGGAAAAAAAGTGACAAATTGGAATTGTGGCACTTTGGTTACTTAATAGGAGTTCTAAGCATGGAAATAGTTTATACTCAATTGCACTCAGACCACAGAGGTGTAGAGTCAGTAAGAGGAGGAGCATGGTACTCAGCTGCAGATACATGGATGGTTCTTTCAGCACCTCTAGGACATCATGATTTTGGTGCCTTTTGTTACAGCCTTTTCCTTCATCATGTCATTACATTCTGTGTGATAATTTCCTTCTGCCCAGAGTTGTTTCATGGCTGCAGAAGAGACAGAATGAAGTATACTCCTCCGTCATCTGATCCACTCAGAGTTCTGTGGTTTTCAACTTTAAATGACATTAAACATTTGCAGTTCAGTCCATGCTTTGATTCATCAGTCACTGAGAAAAGAATTAGAACATCGCTTATGGGAACATGCTGAGACTTCCCTGAAAAATGGCTTTCAACTTGCTGTAGTATTTAGGGGTAGATCTTAAATATTTCTGATGACTCTGCTTAGTCTGGAGGACTTTAATCGTGTAATTATCAAGAAATCTGTAGTTGGCTAATGGAAAAGCTGATTCCCTCTACTAGCTTCACCTTCCCAAGAGTTATGGTTTAACAAATTAGGGATCTAAAGTTTTATTTTACCTTTTAAGCAACCAGTCTTGTCTCCTTTTTGCAGCAAGAAATAGGGAGGGGGCTCAGGAAAGAATGGCAAAAGGAGCAGTTGAATTAATGCCACCTACCCAGAGAAAGACGATAGCACATTCCACATGTCTTCAGTTCCTAAAAGATCTCTATGAAAGCATGTTAGAGTATATTTATAGTCCAGTACAATTACAGTCTATAACTACTTTGGTATTTTCTAGATCCTAGGCTAGCTAAAGAGACACGATATACATACAGACCTTGCAAAGATAAATTGAAATAGAAGATGTTTAGGCTAGGGAAAGTAAAATAGACTAATATTTTATTTCTACTGCAAGACTGAGATTTTTCTTGTAATTTGAATATTTTAGAAAGATCAGTGGAGTTTGAATATTCCCATAACAGCCCTCTGAACCAATACTGCAATTCTGCATAAGGTTATCAAGAAATTAGCAGAGATTTCAGATCTCAAAAATTTACTAACAGTGTTTACATACAAACTTTTCCTACTAACTTCAGCAGAGAGACTGCACCTGCAGAGATGGATTCATCCTTTCCTAACAGAAGGGCCTTTCTCTCCCCAGTGAATGACATGGAAACCTCAGTGACTGGTATGGGGTAGATGCATCCTTTTTGACAGCTGTAGTTAAGCAAAGTAAAACCCCACCCTTAGTGTATGTCCGTTTCTAGGACTGGGAGAACAACACTTCCCTGCCACACAGAAGAAAAAAAAATAGAAAATAGGATGAGAAGGAGTAGCACAAGTACTGTAATCCAAGAATTCTTGCTACAGCTTTTCCTAGTGCAAGAAGCACAGAGGAGGTCACATTTACAAATCCACACAACTTCTTAGGTGAGATCTCTCCAGCATACTGAACATGGACATTCATATTTATTCCTAAAGTGAAGAAGACACGAGAGAGCTAAAGCTACAGAAAGAAAGAGAGAGGGTCCCTTTTCATTTCACCTTCAACTAAAGGTAGCTCTCTCCTCTCTCTTCTGAACTGTTTGCTATATATCCTCCACAATAATAGGCTGAAAATGTACCTTTTACTTTAAGCAAGATGTTTAGGTAACCCATCAGATGTCTCTCTCAACAAGACCTCTTGAAGGCAAAGGACAGCTCATCTTACCTTTCCCCAATCTGTTCCTTGTTCCACTGGGGTTACTGTGCATGCCCGGGTCCTCCCAGCACGAAGATTTCTATACCCACCCCAAAGAAGTCACATTAACATGGAGTAGTGGGGAGTCCTACCAGCACCGATGCCCTCAAGGAAGCGCCCAATCAGGATCATCTCAAAAGACTTGGCTCTCCTACTGAAGCCAGTATGCAGTGTGGCTATTATTAGGACCACGTCATTGAACAGCAGACGTTGCTTCCTGCAATAGCAAACAACATACGGGTATGATCCACATTGTACTTTTTCATCTTTGACTAATGTCTGCCTGTTCCCCTCTGGATTTACAGACCAAGCCATGGCCATGTTTAAATCCATTGCTTATAGGACAAGCATATCGGATTATGAAAAGGCATGATGTCTTTGTAGGGGAGTGGAAAGGGAGAAGCTAGATTCCTCTTTTCCATGCTAATACTATGTGAGCACACCATGAGGCTGAAGGAATTCCTGCAGGATAAATACTGATAAGGAACAGTCTTTTTCGGTCTTTTTCACTTCTTTCCTGTGGGCAAGGCTCGCATCTCAAACACTACATGTGTCCCCAGAACAAGGCAAATCCAGCTTCACTGAGAACTTGCTTCACTGCCCTCCTCAGGCTAAGGAGTTCTGGCTTTGTCCTTTATGGCCACCCTCAAAGAGAAGGTTCTGAATGTAGCCGGAGGGACTTCTGCTTGTCTTTGCTGAAACTCTGATTATTCTTACAGAGGAATGAACCTGTACAATTTTTTTAAAGGCTGTGATCAATTAAAAAAAAAAAGCTTTTGCTTACATAATATCTATCCCCTTCTGCACTACTGCAATGTTGTTGGGCTCCCTAGGACATTATCACCCAATAAAAAAATTTCAGAGATTTTTTTTTTAACTGAAAATTTCAGCAAAAAAAAAGGAATTGTATGGCACCAAAAACTGTGACAAGGGAATCAGAAATATTTGCATGTTCTTGTCTCTCTAATGTACCTAGGTGTAGTTATACATGCTGAGTAGAGTAAATTCTGCACCAGAAGGGGGCAGTGAGAATTCTGAAATCCATTATATTAGGTGAGTAATATTTAATTTCTTCCCTTGTTGCAGCCCTGATCAGCGAGCTGTTGGCAAATACACTTACTTTCCATATTTTGCAGTCAGATACCCACTACACACACCCCCTATCATCCCACCTACACAGGACATAGACACGATGAAGGACCACAATAATGTGTCTCCTGATGCAGCACAGAACTGTATCGCTCCAGCCAACTTTTGTTGATAAACTTCTGAATGTGCTGGGACAGGAAAAGAGATTTTCATTCCACTGAGGCACTAATGACAATAGTCCCTCATAATGTTTACAACTTTAAAAAAATAGATTAATAGTCATTACTAAAAGCATGACTATGGGACACTTGTTTGCAAATTAGGATTGATATTTCCTCTTATACAGCCTAATAGTGTAACAGAATCTTTCAAAAATTAATTATACTCTTTAGTCTGTTGAATCCTGGCTCTCCTACACCAAAATATTGAGACCTTTTATTGATTCTAATGAAGTACAAATGTTCTTGTTGCAGGTAGTGGATATAAAGAGAAAAGGGCTGAACTGAAGGTTGAGACTCAATCAGCTAGTTTTTAATGTTTTTTCTCCATGGAAGGTACGGATGTGATTTTATGAAGGCTTTGCTTACCTGAGAAGTGTAATTGATCACAGACATTCGAAAACCAGATAGGTGGGTTCAACCAAGTCCTAGCACCATAATTATTAGCAATAGCTTCTGGTATTTAACCTGACAAAGATGATGAAACACATCAGTTCCCGATACCAACATGGCTTTCAGACCATGAGGTAATTTACAAGATCTTATATCGTCACATTTCAATGATTAAGAAGCATTTAAAATGCAAAACCCCATTTTGAATTTTTCAATAATCAAGGAGGATTGCTGGAAAATTGTTAAGATGCAAATAAAAATGTTCTTCTCCTGGTTATTAGCAGCCTGAAAAGATGCAGTCTCTTAACTTGTTAGTTCTGCTAGCCACAGAAATAAAAAAAAATACCGTAAAAGCCTTGTTCAGATAGTTTGTGTTTGCTTTTGTACTAGTAAGAAGCTAAAGCTTTCTTGAATCCCTTTTTTCCTTCAACTTTGCCTCGTCAGAGACATCGTTCACCAGTTTCCAGAGTTTAATCAAGTCTGTTCTCTTAAAACTTATATTTTTTTACATTTCACTTTTATTATCCCCATATGTTCTGGTTTCAGCTGGGATAGAGTTAATTGTCTTCCCAGTAGCTGGTACAGTGCTATGTTTTTGAGCTAGGTATGAGAAGAATGTTGATAACACTGATGTTTTCAGTTATTGCTAAGTAATGTTTAGTCTAAAGTCAAGGATTTTTCAGCTTCTGATGCCCAGCCAGCAAGAAGGCTGGAGGGGCACAAGAAGTTGGGAGGGGACACAGTCAGGGCAGCTGACCCAAAGTGGCCAGCGGGCTATTCCATACCGTGTGATGTCACATCTAGTATATAAACTGGGGGGAGTAGGGGCGGGGGGGATCGCCGCTCAGGGACTAACTGGGCATTGATCAGTGGGTGGTGAGCAATTGCATTGTGCATCACTTGTATATTCCAATCCTTTTATTATTGCTGTTGTCATTTTATTAGTGTTGTCATGATAATTATTAGTTTCTTCTTTTCTGTTCTATTAAACTGTTCTTATCTCAACCCATGAGTTTTAGTTCTTTTGCCGATTTTCTCCCCCATCCCACTAGGTGGGGGGGAAGTGAGTGAGCGGCTGCATGGTCCTAGGTTGCTGGCTGGGGTTAAACCACACCACCATAGGAAACTGCATTTTTAGAGTGCCTACTTGAATGACTCGTATTTGAAATGCTGTGTTTCCATGATGTATACTGCATTTTAGAGCACTCGTCACAAGCACAGGTTTTCAGGCATTTAGTCAGGTCACACCCTAAGCAGATGAGTATCCTCAAGTATCCTTGAGAGTGCAGGGCAGTAGAGTGGGAGGGCTTTTTCTGTTTTGTCTTTTTCCTTGCTACTATTTTCTCTATCTTCCTCAAAAATGCCTACTGTTTCCTGGTTTCCCAGGTCCTCTTTTAAACCTCTCACTCTTTTGTATTTCTAATATATTTTCTGGAGATGCCATGTAGTCAGTCTTATTGCTGAATCAGTGTTGTCCTAAGCATGTGCTCTGTTGCTCATTTTTGTTACAAGGACTGTTTGATTCCCTTTGCTGTAATCTTTGCTGTAAATCTTTTGCTGTTGTTAGTGACTAGGGCTAGAAGACAAGAAGTTGGATACTCACCAGGTCTGAGAGGAAACCAGCCATTTCCCCTTGAAAACCTGCCTGTTCTGAAAGCCCTTGTCAAGTCTGTCAGATGAGAGATATGTTTTCTATGCTTATGAGATTATAAGAAGTTGGGATCATAGCACAGAAGTTAAATCCTAACTATGTGGCTTTTAGTGAATTGTGTCCTCCTCCAACACTGGCCAGGGCCTCTTCTTGCTGGTTTAATTATTCTAAGACCCAGATATGCCAAGCTGATTACAACACTGGTAAATGTTTATCCTTCTTGTATTGGGAGCACTCCTTACTCACACTGCTAAAACAACTGTGTGTTCCTGTCGTGTGAGGAGTCGGACAGTGCTACCATCTTTCCTTCAGGGGAGCTGAGTCCCTCTTCACCTCTCTGACAAGCAGCTCAGGCAGAGTGTGTTTTCCTCCTCTCCAGTCTACTACAGAGATAAGCCACTTAGTATTGTAGCTGAGCTGTAATGCCTCTTCTTGCATGCTATAAGATTATCAATTGCTTGAAGTGATTTGAACAATTTCCTGATTGCAGGACATGAAGTATCTGAATATTGGCATATTGGGACCTTGCTAACACCCAGTTCTTTAGAGGGTCATGCTGTTTCCAGAACCACTCAGAAGCCTTAGTCTTACCTCTCTGTAACAAAGGAGATGGCCTACAGTGTGCCAGAGCAGGATGCTCATTCTGTTCTGGCCTGAGAATTGATTTTAAGAAGTACTTTTCACCTTAAAAAAAAAAGAGTTTTAATCAGCTAACGTCTTGACTATTTAAAAACTGTAAGTTAATTCTTGCTTCCTTCAGGCTTCCATGTATTACATGTAACATTTTGTACTACACTGAATACAACGTAGTTCAACAAAGATTTAACTGTCTATGGTTAGTGTCCAAAGGGGAGACGGGAAGGTGGGGTTACACCACCTTCTGAAGTTCTGAAGGCAACAGAAGCTATGCTCAGGAGCACGGTGGAAGCATGGACATTCCTCCTACAGTCCACTTTTCACATTACAGCAACTAACAAGAGCCCCACGCTGTCCCCTGGGCTGTGTGTCCTGCAGCACAGGGTGAGCTTGCTGAGTCACACCTTGACCTTTCTCCTGCTGGATGTCCCAGTAACGCTCTCTCTCCAAACCCTCTGCCCGGCTGTCTTGTTGCACATCAGTACAGTGAAATAATTCAAGCTGATTTCTTCTTTCCACCCGTTCAATTTTCATCATTCCCGAAATCTTCATCACCCCCACATCAGCTATGGTTTTGCATTTCATTCCTTCCCCTCTCAGCAGACTCCTCAAATGTTATCACTTTCTCTTCTAAAACACCCCAGAGTCTACCTTTCTCTTCAAATACTACTGCAAAAATCCCTGTCTTTAGGTTTTTCTCTTACCTCTTACAAATTCCTCCTCTCAATCTCCAGTCACTTCAACACTGGCCACTGCCCTCCCCTCAGCCAAAGGTTTTGCTGTCACAGAGACTGCAGCCAGATTGTACAGCTGTCCCCTGTCCTCTCTTACCACCACCCCCCACTTTATCTTCTAGGATCAGACCAGAACTGTGTCCAGCAGAATATCTCAGAGCTGTCAGTCGTAAATAGCAGTTGTAGGCAAAAGCATAAGAACTGAGCAAGTGTGCAGTGATGCTTTCCCTGTGCGTCTTCCAGGCCCCAGTGACGCGCAGCCCTGAGACTTTGTTGGTCAGGATGGTGTCTTTAGATTTGCTCCTTCCACACATTTGCCAAGATCCTCTTTGAACTCTTTTAAACTTTTGTTGTTTCCAACTCCTGTGGCAGAAAGGTCTAATGAGATACTTGAACAATTCAGTGTTACTTCTTACTTTCTGTCAGGACACACTAAAAGCTACTTTTGAAATAATTGCGCTTCTCTTTTGCTGTTTCTCTCATTTTATCTTTACTTTTAACATCTTCTGTTTCCTGTATCAAGTTTTTGAATGTCATATCTCTGTTTCCAGACCTCTTCATGCTGTCCTGTCCCTTGCAAGTCTGTTTTTATTTTTATTTTTTCCCTCTCAAAGGAGTTCTGTCAGACTAACAGCAAACTGTTTTGCTAGACTCAGACAGCAGGGTTCAGGCACCTTAGAGTGGGGACATGGGCAGGGAGCAGATAAGCCTGAATGAACTAAAGGGGAAAGGAGGATTTGTTCTTTGAGCTGAGGATGGGTAGCTTGGCTGCTGGAAGAATGGACACACATGGCAGCTCTGGGTCTTTCTGGAGCAGTTTGTAAACAATCTGTCTGTCTGTGGCCAGATTTTAGCATCCAGTTGATCAAACAGTCCTTCTTCCTCTTCCTCCTGTTGTTTGTGTTTCTCCCAGAATACTCATACTGCTCTCTCATTTCCATCTGGCCTCACACTTTTGTTCAGTGCTGTAATATGGAAAAAGCAAGACTTAAATGCCTGGTGTAGTTCTTATTTATTTTCCTAAAGAAGAGGACAGGACGAGTCTTTCCACCTAGGATTTGAACACTATGAGAAATGTGCTTATTCCAGACCCAGTACTTAGCTCACCCAATACCCTTGGCTTGGAGGGATTTTGTTTTCAAAGATGCCATGAGTTGAACTTGTGTGATCCTGGAAATCAAATACACACACTGCAGATTCACAAGTACCTCTTTAACCTTTATTCACAATCCATGCTAGTTTATGGCAGTGTTAATGATTTACCATGCTTTCCCTCTTGCAAGCAGTATTTACTAGCAGGAGGGAAGAAGAGGTCAGGCATGCTGGACAAGATCATGCTGTAGAAAGACAAACATAAGGAGATGAGTTTTTAGTGTCCTACAAGACACTAAAAACTTCCTCACTGGGAACCGGTAAGGATGAGAACAACCAGGCCAAATAAAGACTTTTAAAATAATCAAGGTCTTACCTAATCCTTTCTTTTCAGAATACTTTAAATGTTTCTTCTTTTTTTTTACTGCATTTTTGACCAGAAGAAGGAATTTATGTTGGTTCTTACTGTGGTATTGTGCAATCCATGACCTCCAGCCTTGCAACTATAAATTTTGTCTAGCTTTTTTTGTAATATGATGATTGTCATAGGAAGGATGGCTGTGTCGGGGAAGTCCACTACTCTTGGTATTAGCTCTTGGCACTGCTACAAATATTGTTAGAGGACAGTGTGAAGATAAAATAGCAGGAGCCTTAGGGCTGTGAAAGAAACTGCCACTCAATATTCAGGTCCTTTTGCAAATTTTATCGTGCAGCATCTGCAGCAGTCAATAGTGAAGATCTCATTTCCAGCACAAGACAGCCACAATATTCCCTGACCCCAACAACACAATCCCAGGAGATGGGCTCTCCTCTGTCTCTGACTCTTCAGTCAACAAAAACCAAATGCAGGTATGATCAGTAGGATGTGTTTTCCTAGTCACTGCTTTTTTATTTCCTTATCAGTAAACTGCAAAGCATGAAGAAGAGCAAGAGTGTGTCATGTCATATAGCAATGAAAACAAAAAGTGAAGCCCTTTTCACCATGTTTTGTAATGAAAATGTGGAGTATTCAGAGACCTGGAAAGAGAAGCNCTTTTGGGAACTCAGTTCCATTGAAACCCAGTGTTCCTTCTCTCTGACATGAAATAACTCCAGGCTAAAGACATGCTACATAGTCATTGCTAATGGAGAAGGAGAACCTGCCCACTGTGGATTAGTCCGCTCATGATTTCCTGCAGCTCTGCTTTGTTTGCTCATGCTTTCTTTCAGTGCTGACGTATCCCTGTTTGTCCCAATAGAAGAATCCCCAAAATCTAGGCAATGTACTTGATTACCAAGCAAGAGGTTTGGCTTGAGGTGACAGGTTATGCTGGGATGCTTCTCTAGCATAGTGTCTCCTTTACACCAGGACTCATACCTCCTTTACACCTTTTTTCTTCAGATGTAGCAATTACTTCCCCCTGCCCCCTCTCAAAAAAAAAAAAAAGGATGAAGACCATGCTGCAGGTCACAGAATTGTGGTCATAAGCTCTTCAAGAATGTCCGAGTTGCCCCTATACCATGTACTTGCTTTCAAGTCTAACTGTAAGAGGGGGAAACATTGCATACTGATTCTACCTACTGATAGGCAAGGTACCATTATTCCACTGGATTAAAGAGCTAAACACTTCTTTTCACCTGGACTGAAGCTCCTTCTCTGGGAGAGCTCAGCAGCACTGACTTGTTAAAAGGAGCAGATAATTTCAACGTGAAAGTTCTGTCTTCTCTCAGTTTCATAAGTATGCTGTACATCTGAACCTTCCACACTCAATTCCTCCAATAACTGTGGAGTCCTGGTTTTGGTAAGAAAATTAGCAGATCCTGTGTTTTCAGTTTACACAGCTGCTAACTTGCAGGGACTGACAAAGATCTTATTTCTTTATATACTGTGTTTAATTTTTTTCTGCAAAGAATTTAATTCAGCTCATATTTCAGCAGTTGGAGAGAACCACCAAGTTCATCCTGCACCTTGCACTGCAGGTGATTATTTTTAAAATACACATTTGTGCTGTTTGTGGAGCAATGGATTCTCTCTTGCTTTGTGAGGCTTCTGGTCACCACAGTAATAAACAGCAAAATATGGAGTGGAGAGTTTGTTATTAAAGTCTAGTAACAGTCATCACTGAGCAGTTACTCTGCTGTAGGGCTGTCTGTCTCTTCTTTCCACGGTAGTTCAGGCGGTTGAACTCCTCCATGACCTGCAGCATGGTCTTTCCTTTGGTCTCTGGCATCACCAGGAAGACAAAGATAGCCATGGACAGACAGTATGTCAGGAAAATGATGAAACAGAAACTACCAAGACCTTCCTATAGGAAAAGAAAGAGACAAAATGTGTTCATATAAATTGATCTTGATTTCTTTCTCTTATGATATGAAGTTTCTGGTTTTGTATTTACTAAAAAACTTGGTCAGGGACTCAGTTGATGTAAATCCTACTTGCTGCGACCTGGGGAATGGCACCAAGTGGTAAGATGAACTAATTCTCTTCCCTGTTCTAAGGAGGAAAGTTGTATGCTCAGCAGAGATTGAATGTCATTGCTTGACAATTCAGAGAAGCCTTGAGCTTCAGTTACTCTTCCTTTCTGCTCCATCCTTCTCAGTCTGTGCTAGGCTGCAGAAGGTACGTAACATGTTAGCTCTGTCCCTCCTTGCACAGTCCAAAACTGCGAAAGCTTTAGTTTCCTGCTATTTACAAGTGCTGGATGAGATCTCTGGGACTGCCCATTTTCCACATTAACCCCAAAGGAGATGAACATACAGGACAAGGGAGGGGAAAGAAAGGAGCCCCTCATAACATTCAAATGATGTCTGACAGTGTTGGTGCCTCTGTCACCACTTCTGTGTTTGCCAGTGTCACACTCTGTGTGTAGAGTTAGCAGCATTTTGTGGTTTTGCTAAGCTTTCACTAGGTATCTGCGTAAAAAGAAAGAGGCCATCAGAACTGCAATTAGTTTGGGCTCTGTCCTTTGCATGAAGTGTTGAAAAAGAGAAGCATGCTCTGGGTTCAAGAAGGGTCTAAACTCCTCTGAACTGAAACAAAACACCCTACTTTGCTTACCACAATGAAAGGGAACAAAAGTCCAAGGATGAAAAGTTGGATCCAGTTTGTAGCACCATTAAAAACATAAGCAGCTGGTCTGTATGACTGAATAAATATTTCTGTGGGCAAGGGGCATAATACTCCAGCTGAAAAAAATGTTGGAGAAAAAAGGAAGTTTAGAAATTTTGCAAGCTGCTTCTGTAACTCACACTTTATATTGCTGCAGAAGTTAATGGTTTTAACTGACCTGGAAGTGTTTGAAGTGCTGCTTGGCTCTTCAGGAGGAAGGCATGTAGGAATGCAATAGGAAAAGAAGCTTTACCTCCTACCACAGTATGGAGGGGAATATCTACCCCTGTGCTGAATCAGGAGTAGAGATTCATGCTAACTGTGGAACAGCTATGGCTGGGACCTCTCCTAAAAGCTGCAGTGAGGAAGGAATGAGTATATGAAACCATTCCAGTAGAAAATACCAACCTGGCCCAATGCCAAAGCTCATGATGAAAATAAAGATGAGTGCAACAGAGCAATATGGTACCCAGGAAAAGGAATCCTATGGTAGGAAATGAAAAGCAATTAAAATCAGAAATTAAGATTTTATTTATGCAGCTCCATTAGAACATTCATCACTGCTATGTATGTCAATGTTAAACATACGTGTTTCCTACCTTTCCAGAAACTTCACAAGGAGATAATCTTGGCAGTGATCATGGTTGCATTAAAACTATTTGCTTTAATCTGCATGTACATGGCTCGGAACATGTCTGTTAGTATGATGGTTAGCCCCAAAAGTACTTCTAGTCCCACTAAAAAAGTGATTTGGGTGGAGGGAAATAGTCGTATCTGCCATACAATAAAACATGAAGACAGGACATAGCTCTAATGTGTGATGTCTTACCTGTAGTGAAAGCGTGACTGTGAGGAGCCCTAAAGCCAAGGCCATAACAGTGTAGCTTTTCCACAGCAGTGTCTTCCTCCCTGCACGCTCAATTAGGAAACCCTGCAACCAGGAGGACATGCTGTCAGCTCCAAAGGACAGACCTTAAAGGCAGGCACTGGTGAGCTGCTCCAGTAGCTGCCTTCACTGGCTAGGCAGGGGTTCTCTTCACAGTCGGGGACTGGGATGTGGTACCTCCTCTGGGAGGGTGAGTAAAGGCGTCTGGGGGTACTGAGCAGGACCAGGAGCTGCAGGGAGGCAGGGGAAGGTGGGGAGGTACAGGGCTGTAGGGAGCATTGCCCAGGCAAAGGAGGCCTGAAGTGGCACTCTGCAGGCAAAGGATAGCAAGGGAGGACAGCAAAATGGAAATGCTTGCACTGTTAATTGCCATGAATCCTACAGCTGTGAGTCCTACTGACAAGTGGTCACAGGGATAGTCATCTGCCCTTCCTACAGGGGGAAACTGGAACTCCCAAGGCTGGCTAGGGCTGGGTTGTGATTTCGAGGGAAACACTCTCCTGTCCTCCCATAAACTGAATACAAATTACTATGTTTGCATGGTGTGTGGAGATGATTTTTTTGTGATCAATGCAAAGTGCTATGGTTGATTTGTTGCAGAAGTTTGATTCCTGAAGCTCCATTTACAGTAGTTCTAAGTATTGAAATGAACCATGCATTACAGCAGAGTGAGATTCAGCTGAAGAGCCACTTACACACAGAACTGTGGTGAGGATCTCGGTGATCCCAACTCCCAGGGAGACATAGTGGGTTTGAGCAGGGGGGATTCCAGCCTTTATAAAGACATTGTATGCATAAAAGTAAACCTGGAAAGCATAGAAATGTGTGAAGGCTGTACTCATGTGGTCATGTTTACACTAGCTTCTGTCTTCTTTGACAGAAAATAACTAATCAGACCTTAACAAAAGTGAAAATCTCGATTTCAGTAACTAATCCTCAGTGTTTTCATGTGGCTTATTTGTGCCAAACAGTGTTTACTAGCAGCTCTGTCTTGAACTCAGTAACAAATACAGCCTTTTTCTTCTTTTTTTGCTTGCTTTCAGCACTGCCTTTGTCTTATGTTACAGGTTATAATTCTGACATCTTTCATGTGTATTAGCGTCTCATGTACTTTGGATGAGAAGCATATAGAAATGTGGACAGTATATACTAAGCAAATGGTTTAAATTATCTTTCTACATCATCTTTAAGCCTTTGCAGTGATTATGATAGTCATTGTTTTTCCAGATGTAAGCACTCCTAAAGCATAAGAAATTCCACTGTTAATATGCGCAATTTCTACTGGTCCTTTGTGGTATAGTTACTGCTGCACTAGTGAGGGTAGAAAGGGGTCTTGTGAATCTTGAAGTCTTTCTGAAGTTGCAAAATTAATCATAGAATTATAGAATCGTTTAGGTTGCAAAAGACTTGTAAGATCATCAAGTCCAACTGTTAACCTGGCACTGCCAAGTCCACCACTAAACCATGTCCCTAAGCACCACATTTACACTTCTTTTAAATACCTCCAGGGATGGTGACTCAAGATAATCTGGATTTTGAAACCTTTATGCTTTTACTATAAGCTCATTTTATACAATAACTTTTCCAATACTCAATACTATCTACTGAAACTTAGAGATTTTTCCAGGGAAAAGATATATTAGAGAGTATATATCAGTAACTGTCACATATATTACAGGGATGTTGTAATTGTTTATAATCTGAGAAAGTGCAAAGTTAAAGGCTTTAGAAAGAAACCCAAAGAGGTAAGAGTATGGAAATGCACTGCCATTGTACATTACAAACCTGACTCAGTTTGTACTGAAATGGCTGAACAATTTTGGGTAGTGCATTCTGGAGTTCAGAGACCCAGAGGAGGTTATGCTGTTCTTTACTTGTTCTGTATTTGAGATTTTATTTTACCCTCTTCCATTCTCTTATCATAACAAGGTAATCCATAGAGATGACTTCAGATGACACTTGCTAAAACACAGCTCTTGACTTATCCCAGGTCCCAAACTTCCATGGGAAAAGATTACAATAAGCAGTAACAACAGATCCCCTCCTTACAGCCACTGTTGCAGTCAGCATTTTACTACTCGTTACAGAGCTTACTTTTTGCCAAGAAACTGCAAGCAATCTAGAAAGCAGAGAAAGGTAGCACACGTACCACATTGGCGCCAATTAACTGCATGCATGAGGAGACAAGGAAGAGTGTGATGAGCTGCCAACGGACAGCTTTGTCACAAAAAAGGTCACAAACACTCTTAGCCTTCTCCCCACGGATGGCTTCTTGCTCTGCCATCATGTCATCTATTTCGGCCATATGGTCACCATCTCCCCAGAGCTGCTTCACAGCTGGAAGGAGAGAAAGAGAGAAGATGACTCCTGGTCCAAGCTAAGCAGCAGACATGAATTCAGAGGATTACTTCCTGCCTTGCAGTGTCTTATCTGTGCTTATGTGAACTTCCTAGAGACCTGGGTTCAGATTAGGCACAGATCCAATTCATTGCTATCTATTTTTATCCATAATCATGACCTCACCTTTGGCTGCTTACAGTGTTTCAATGTGAATCACACCTAAATTCTTACCAATCCTTCCCAAATACCCTCCTGCTAAAGGTGCAGTTCTAGTGCACACACCAAAACACAGACAAGGAAAAATGACTCCTACATTAAAAAATAAGTCTATATCCAAAGAGTTCTCTCTTTTTATAGTTAAAAACCCACAAGGGCTGTTTCTCTGTTTATGTCAGTAGTTGCTGTTAGGGTTACTGAAGAACTGGAATGCTTATGGATATGGCATCACAGTAAGGAGCACCCCTTTCTTACACAGAGCCAGAAAGTACCATATCCACACCCTGACTGTTCAGGGCAGAATCTGTATTGATGGAAATACAAGCTCTGTGTGATCACATCCCTCAGAAGATCCTGGCAGAGGGTAAGGGAAATACTAGTTCCAAGAGAGCACTAGTATCAAAACAGAAGAGGCTGTCTTTCATTTAAGCTGAAGGTGGTTTCAGAGCCAAATGACCAAAAAGAGTCTTTTTGACAACTATACCTCTCTTCCAGGCTCATGTGGGGCTTTACTGTATTTTCTACTTTTTGCTGAAATGAATGCTTTGGGGCTCATTTCCTTACCTTTGATGCACCCCTCTTTGTCCTTTTTGTCAATGAGCAGGTAGCGGGGAGAGTCTGGGAAGAAGGGGAGGGTGAGAAGCTGAAAGAGGGCGGGAAGCACATTGGCTGCCATGAGAACAGGCCAGAGAGCATCTGTTCCGAGAACTTCTCTGAAACAAAACCAGCAGAGCGAGAGGAGCTGAGCAACTGCTGGCCATGTGAGCACATGCTGACACAGGGTGGTCCCTCGGCCCTGCTGCGTGTGTCCTGGCAGCTCACACCAAGGAGTCTCCAGCATTTCTCAGCCCAGAAAAATTAAAATCTCAATGGGAGGTGGAAGGGCAGAGCAGAGTGCTGTTGCCTGCAGCACCCAAATTGCAGTGTAGCCACAGTGGAGCAAGGCTAACTGCATCCTCCTGCAACAGCTGAGGGCCCACAGGGACAAACAGTGTCCCTGCACAAGCACTGAAGAAAGAACTTGTGGTGGCTGACCCCTCTGATTCTGATCCAAAGTCTCAAGTTACAATTAAGATAAGATCCACGGGTTATCAGCCTGGTACTGACTGCCCCAAATAGCAGCCAGTGGGTTTCCTGCAGCTTTGAGAATACTGTGGCCAGAATGATGTGTGCCCTGGCAACGGGACGGCCCATCTTTGGCACAGGACGGGCAGAAGGAGCCTGTGCTGGGGCGAATTAATCCACCATATGTTTCTGGTTTTGTGTGTGTGTTTGATGAGTGGATGTGCTGGTTTGTGTGTATTTTCAAGAAAGTTTGGATGGATCTGATATTCCCTGCTCCTTCTAAAAAAATAAAAAGTAAAGGTCAGTTCTTACAAAAGATAGATTTCTTTCAAACCCACTGAAATCTGTTAAAGGTTTTTATTATCTGAATTTCGTTCTGTCTCTGCTAGGAAGCAACATCGTTCTTCAGGGTTAAATATTTTGCATGATTTCTGTCTCCCATTCACTTAAGTCAGGAATTTGGGCTGAGCTAATCCAGTTTGGCTGCCTAGGGTACCCTGAAAACATGTCTAAAAATAGTTGCTGATTTGCCTATCCTAAGCTTGCATCGATAAATGCATATATTTTAATAACAGAATAAATTAAATAGCTCTCAGACCCCCTTACCTGAGACCCAGAGCAAATCCTACAAACTTTCCGACGGCAGTGGCAGTAGAAGCTGTTATAGTAATCAGGCCACGGAGCTTCCGTGGGGCACATTCCCCAGCATACATGAGATGGATATTCAGAGCTAAACCTGCAGTGACAAATGACTGTTAAGGCAATTCAGACTCCCATAGGTCTGGTGTTTTGGAGGGGACCATTACAGTCAAAACATACAGGGTTAGGCTCTGAGATAGATACTTTTTTAACCGTGCTGAGTATGTGTCTGCATGACATGAAGCATGTTCCCACTACAGTGGCCTTGCATCTTTACTAAATATTTCACTAAGCAAGTATGTTCCTCTGGGAAATCTGTCCTTCAGCAGGCTGGCCTTCTTTTACAATGTTTCCTACAGCCACATATACAGAATTGCTGTTACTCCCTTTAATCTCAGATCATATATTTCAGTGTCTACTCAGGATGCTATGTGCCTTATTGTGTGCTTGAAACCAACAAGTTAACAAATGCTATATATTCCATTTGCTTAGTGAATTAATATTTATCCTCTCTGAATTTTTTTTGCTGGTTAGTATTCTTTACCCAACTGCTCAGGGATTGAAAACACTGACAGAATGTAACCTTCTGAGGCATGTGGAAATTAGAATTGCCCAGCGTGAAAACCATTCCCTTGTCTGTAATATGGAGGCCGTATCAGCCACAACGAGCAGCAACAGAAACAACAGAGGTCAGATTTCTATAGAGTGAGCATGCTCCCCTGAAATATTGCATGTGTTGGCATTTTTAAAAGTTGGCAGTACTTTTTATATGGACTGGATGTAAAGATAAAAGAATGACAAATGGAGATGTCACACGTGATTAATTTAATTATGTTTGTGTTTTCTTATTTAGTTAAAAATGCATTCAGCAATCAGGCCCTTTGCAGAGTTTAGTAAAAATCTGTGATTGGTATACTCAGTTTGGTAAATCTTTGTGACCTTCAGTCACAGGTTCTCCCAACTATTTAATACCATAGGTAGGAAGGCTAATTTACCTCCACATACTCCAGAAAATAACCTTCCAGCAATTATCATCTCAAAGGATCCACATAGCCGGCTGAGTCCCATCAGAGTTGCGCTCAGCAGAGCAGGAATATTGGCAAACAGCATGGCTTTCTTCCTGGAATTCATTTAAATTAATGTGAGCGTAAATATTGTCCATGTGTCATTCACAGTCTGACAAAGTGCCATGAATCGTGCCATGGTTAAAAACTCTGTGCCAGCCTCTGAGATCAGCTGCAGTGAAGTAAATGGGAAACGGGAATGGGAAAACTTTGTCATGGACTGATAAGCTAGTTGAAGATTTTGATGCCTCTAGTGGAGCCAATATCTACACTGAAGAACAGGCTTTGTGAGCAGTTGTCTGTGAAATTAACTTTAAAATGCATGCACTCCTTATGTGATTTCTCTGGACTGGGTTTGCTTTGGAATTTATAAGGGAGAGGTTATGATTTTCTTTGTGATCATTGGCAAATTTTGCCATTCTGTTTCTTCACTGAAATGATCCTTCAGCTGAAGCAGCTCTGGGCTGCTCACAGTGCCACTATACAAGCCATGTTTCTCCCAGGACACAGTCACTTTTTTTTGCAGTTGTGGGTGTAAACAGAAAGACTAATGTAATCACTATTCCTACCTTCCAAATCTAACAGACAAATATCCAGCAGACAAGGACCCCAGAAGCCCACCGATGCTGTAAATGGACACAACAAAGGACCACATCAAAGTAATCATGTCTTCACTGGGAGAAGAGCTGTATCTCTTCAGCCAGGTCTCACGGATGAAACTTTTGATGTACTTCAAAAGAAAAACAGAAACCAATGGACTCAGTCAACGTGTTTTTGCATAACTGCACCTCTTTTTTACTTCTCTTACTTACTTACTGGTCTTTTTGATACTTTTCTATCAACACCTTGGTTGAAATCTTAGCCCCCGTGAAATCAAAGGGAATTTTGCCACTAACATCCCTGGAGTTAATGTTTTAGCAACAAGGTGCAATGAATAAATCAATTAATAAATATACCAATATTAAATATTAATGGTGAGTGTCACTAAGAGAGGGGCAGGTTGGTCTTCTGTTTATGTGCTAAATCCCGTCTTGCTACCTGATCTTCCTTGCCATTCCCACTTGTCTCTGTCTCTCTTGTCCACCTGCTGCATCCTGTCTGATGCCTTGGGTGAAACCCAGGTTTGACTTCAGCTGACTTCAGTGAGATCAGGATTTGTCCCTCAATGTGGCCCATTGTGGGGTCTCTCTGACCTACTGTTCGTAACCTCCATGGCACCCTCATTCTTGATGAGGGTTCCCAATGTGGTGGTAGTATGAATTCAATGTTCTGGGCACCATCCAGGATGACAAACATGTCCCCTGATTTTCCTTTTCCAGCTGCAGGTATCAGTGCTGACCTCAGCTCTAGAGCTACGGTCCTTCCCTGTCCTATTTCACCTTACGGACAGTTACTTAGACCTAGTGTATGTGGCCAAGCACATGGTACAAAGGAGTCCCTGAGCACTGGAAAGAGGACAATGTCCTGTAAGCGATCCAGCTCAGTAAGGGGAAAATGGCTGACCTTTAGATATCACTCATCCTCCCCTTTCCCAGTTCTGTCACACCAGACAGAAGTTAAAACCCCATGAAACACAAGAGCAATAGCAGCTACTCTTAGAACCAAAAAATCATAATAAGTCTAGTTTTGAGAACAGAAATGAAAAAGTTAGTGATTGCATATAGAGGCAGGAATGCATGAGAACACTGAAATCCATGCTGGTATCTCAATTTTTTGAGCTGTCCATGCTTACCTCAGCAGGAGAATTGATAATAGAGACCTGCAACCCATACTGGAAAGCTCCACCAACGCCCAGAACAAAAGCCAGGAGGAAGAGATTGTAGCTCATTTTCTGGCAGGAAATAAAAACAGCAAACAAAGCTGGTACAGCTACTCAGACATGCCCCCAGCTGTCCTGTTTTACCTCCAGGGAGTCTTAACAGCTTGAGCAATGCCACGCACCTGCCTCCTCCGAGACCAAGAAGCCAGCGCAGAGTGTAATAGAAGACCACAGCTATTAAAGCACAGGACAGTGAGAAATTTGAGGAGAGGCAAAGCTTGTAGCTGTCTCCCAGAACCCAGTTACACACTTCAGTGCTTCCGTTTTCAGCTTTGGCCGCCTTAATCTGCACATCATAGGGTAACTATTTGCGGGAGCGTGGTGCAATGTGCAAGCATTATGTGCATGATTTCCACCTGTTTGTCCTTTCTTCTCCTTCTCCTTTCCCACTTGTTATCTCACCTAGATGAATATTTGCTCAGTGACTTGGCTGAGACTGGATAAACATTTGGGGATTGAAGGGCATTCCTGGTTTCATAGTTTATTCACCCTTTCTTAGAACTATATCTGATAGGAGGCTTAAGAATCCCCCCCCACAATATGGTACTGTGATAC
Source organism: Pandion haliaetus (assembly GCA_013401275.1). NCBI lineage: Eukaryota > Metazoa > Chordata > Aves > Accipitriformes > Pandionidae > Pandion > Pandion haliaetus. Next base: position 22,904 of record VYZV01002959.1, on the reverse strand, counting down.
ACGCATACCCCATCCCTCCCACTCCCAGTGCTCTCTGTTACTGAGTGTCCTAGTGATATTCTGTCCAGCAATGATGGCATGGTGCTGCACTTCTATCTCTAGAACAGATAATATTCAAAGGCAATGCTGAACATGACTGCCAAACATTTACAAACTGATTTCTAATCAGATAAGTGCCATTGCTTGAACGGGCATCAAATTTATCTGTGTTGTAATATCACTGGCTTGAAAGGAGTCAGCTCTAAATAAATTTGCTATTTGGCACATTCATATATTAAATGACAACAATCTCCTGTTTGTCAAAGCACTAGGAAGAAATGAGATTCACAGTCTCTACTACTAGACATCCCTACCATCCTTCGTGCTACAAAAAATGCCACACATCAGCAGGAAACTCCCCATCAGCAAAAAAATCAGTAAGCCCTATTCTAAGTGCAAATTTTATATCACACCTGCAGCAAATTTCTTAGTCTCATCCCCATTCTGTACTATAACACCACTGCTTGCTTCTTCTGTTGCATCTCTTGGGTTATTTTTCCAGTCTAATAGATTTTAAATTCAGGAAGATTTTTTTTAACTTAATATTAATCCTAAAATTGCTTTTTAAAAACATTTTTGTTTTATCTTTTCTGGGTATCCATTGCTATACTTCCTTGACTAGAAAGGATTGTTTTCCATCCTTTGGTGTTTGCATCTTTCAGATACTTTGTTATTCATAACTCTTTTGCGGAGGACTTTTTCAGTCTTCCAGCCCTCCTCCATCTATCGAATCATACAGCTTTTTTTTGTTGCTGTGCTCTGAACTCCCTTGGTTTGTCTTCCCCTGTTATGTATCAGACATTAAATATAAATATGCTCTTAATTCCAGTTTTATTTGCTTTTAAAGATAATTCCTTGCAAGATATTTGATATCTTTTAGATATGACCTCATACTATTATTTTTAACCACATCTGATTCAGATTATTTTTTTTTCTGTACTTAATTTATGCAACAGGTCTTTAGAATAGCAGAAAGGAAACAAGTATGTACTGCAAAAATTCTATTTGGGGAAAAAAAAGATAAACATATACCAACTTGCATGCAAAGGTAGTCATCTCCACTTGCAGACTAGGTCTTTCCTGACGCTTTCTTTGATTACTCTGGAAAAAGTCAGTATATAGAGAAATAGTAGCCTGAGATAATATTTCAACATGTCATTTCATTCTTTCTCAGTGTTTACACTCCCTTTGGTTTGTCATGAAGTTCTTGCTATTTGGTTTGTCATTATTGTGTTTGTTACTGATGAAACTGCGGATAATTTTGGCGAGCTGTGCATTCATGCCAGGTCACTAGGGAAGAGAAGGCCCAGCAGCAGCTGACAGATAGTAAGAGCTGCAGGAGATGAGTAAAGGACCATAAAAAAAGCACTGATGGAAGCCAAAGTCCAGGTACTGGCGCAAACTAGAGTGGACTGGCCTGGACTCCTCAGGTCATAGGTTGGGTAGTCTGTTATCACATTTAAAGGAAAAGTTCCTGACTGCTAATTTGAGCCTCAATACAGCAAAGCCTTCTGAAGCCTGACTTGACCAAGCCTGACTAAGCCTATGCATTCAACTCTTGAATTATGGGATCAGTTGACACTTTAAGAGTAATGGTCATTGCCTGAAAGTTCAAGTCTGTGTCCCTGTAATATATGGTAGATGCTAGGAAAGTTGAATGTGTCTTAAATCCTGACTGTAAAATAAATAAATTACATCTTTAATTTTATCCATAATTCTCAAAGGGCTTCTTTATCTAGCAGTCTCCAAGATGGTTCTGTTAAAATGCTTTTACAAGTTATTCAAACAGCTTAGGGGGAAATTCTTTCTCCTGGTGAGTGGCTGTACTTGGCAGTTCCCCAGGCTAGGATGCTGCGTCTTCAGTGTCTGGAAGAATCCCAGCCCCAGCTGGGCAGGAAGTGAGAGGTGGCTTGTGCAGAGGAGCATTGTCTGAGGACAGCAGCAGTAACTATTTTTCTCTGATGTTGATAGTTATTAATCAATCAAACAGTGCACAGTGATTTGATTTGTCAGCAATAATATGAACTATGAGTCTCTGAGGATCACTTTTCAAGATGTATTTTTGCTTAACACTTCACATGATAAGAAAATTGACCTAAACACCTGTCATACATTTTTTCAGTTGAAGGTGTTTTAATTCAGTAACAATTAACCAACTTGTTAAATGCTTCAATTAAAATGTAACCCATTAGACCAATTAAAATGTAACCACTCTTTGTCTTTGCTTAATCAGTCTAAAGACACCTGATTTCAGGCCATAGTCAGAAAAAATGCTGGAGGTTGGAATTAGTGTTTTCTGACACATGTACTTGCAGGATTGGCTCTGAAACTCAGGAAGTCAAGTAAACGTGCATAATTTCTGAACAGGCGTGTTTCATGCTGTCAGGTGCAGACAGCCTCCGTCCTTCCAGGACTCTGGGGAAAGGCACAACAATACTGACTCATGGGAGTAGCCACAAAGGTGGCCAAGGTGAGGACCTCTGGACATTGGAGGACTTCTCCCAGTTTTAACCAATTCTTCTCTGACCTGTACATCTCAGCAGTGTGTGCCAGGTACCTCCCTCCACCCAGGCAGTCTCTTCAGTCCATCCCCTGCTTCCTAGCCTGCATCTTCTCTACTGCCTTGTCTTCTGTGCTTCACTTCTGTCTCCTGTCCTTTCTCTGGTCCTCACCAAAGGAATGACAGAATATTTTGATACCATCATGATGGTACCAGCACTTTTTGCTTTGACTGGGTGTTCTATCCTTTCCGTCTGCCCCTCGCTGCTCTTTCCAAACTATAAAATAGAAAGTATCTCTGCAGTTCCCAGCACCATGGAGTCCTGCTCTTGATTGTCTTGTCTCAAAATCCTGTGTATTTCAAAATCTCCATGTTGTCCAAGAGCAGAGATACCTGCTCTTGCCCATGTCTGTATACGCAGGACTTCTAAAATAGCATCAATCACAAATGTACAAAAATTTAGTTTTATTTTTTCTATGTTATAAACCCTAGGTAGTGAAAGATAGTTCTTGCACAGACTCCTCTTCTGAGAAATAGATCTGCTGCTCCACTCATGCACAGCATGACAGTCCGGAAATGTTTACAGTCTTGTCATTCAAAAATATTGTATATTTAAAAAAACGTAGTTAAAAAAAAATACTGAAAGAAACTTTAACTACTTATTTTGAAAATGTATGTGTTGTTCTTTGCTGCAACCACCAGCAGTGATTTTCATACAAACAAAGCCAAAAGAAAACAGATGGCTTGATTGTGATTTTGAGAAGAAACTGGAAGAAATTTCACCAGTCAACCCAATGCCTGTAAAAGGCAATATTAAATGAGGAATGTTGCCCTGTTCTGTACCAGGTTAGCTAAAAAGAATCAGTACCACATCTGGGTCTTTTCCAATATGCTCTATGGAGACAACAAGAACATGCTGTGAAGAATGTTCTGCTGTGATCTAAATCTCCACATCCAAAATAAGCTGCTGCTGTAAGAGCTCCTCACCACACCCTAACCTTAGCAGAGTGCAGGTGTAAAACCCTACAAGATGCACCAGCAGTGTCTGTGAGAGCACTACAAATTGGACTAGAGAATTACTTGTGCTTTGCAACACAAGTTGTCTGGAAGACAACAAACAAGCCATGAAGAAAACCGGTTCAGAATAAATAGTCTGCAAAACAATGCCCAAAAGTCAGTTGTATAATAAGCCACTTAGCAAGTACTAGAAGCTTTCTTCCTAATCATCTGTCACATGTTTTTATAGCTGAAAATAATTAACTGCTCACTATTGCTCAACAACTAGCGGTCTATTTGAAATCACTTAATAACAGAAGCAATGGGAGCACCAGGACAAGGTATTGAGAATTTCATCTGGTGTCTGAAAACAGAACTTAATCTTATTAATTTCTGTGTTAGGGAGCCCAGATTCAGGGGCAAGGAAAGAAAGGCTTCTGAGATGGAAGTTACTGTTTGTCTGGAGGAGAAATAGAAGACATTCAGAAGAAATTTGCTAAAGCATTGCATGGTGATGTTTGATGATAGAATAAGGCATCATTCTGTCACTCTCTAATATGGATTCTAAAATATGTGTTACTTAGCACTAAAAACTGAAAACAGATTATTAAACTTTTGTTGGGATAGATCAGTTCAAGTATATCTTTTCAAAGTGAACCTAAGAGTAATATATTGTCCCTAACCCTACTTCTCTCTTTGTGTCCCTGCAAAAGAACACAGCCACTGTAGAATTTCCCCCAGATACCATCCTCCTTTCTTCTGCTACATGGTGGATTTGATCTCTTCAGGGCCTTTATAAAAGACTGCATGGGTCTGAGCTTTGAAGTTCCGTTTCCTGAACTCCTCCAAGGTTTCCAGAAAGGACTTTCCCTTTGTCTCAGGAAGGAAAAACCCAATGTAGAGTGCCGTGCAGATGCAGACACAAGGAATGGGACATAGCAGAAATATGCTAGACTTTTCTGAGGAGGAGGAAAAAAACAAGACTGTGTTGGTGACATTCTGTACGATGACAAATAGGCCACTAATCCCTGTTCCTGCGTGGACTAACTTCACCCAGGGAGTATTTCTGTGCACTCTGGTGAGGGCCTTACGTTCCTCGATGCAACAGGTCCCCAGCATAGTTTGGGATATTTGACATAGCAAGAAGAGTATCTCAAAATGTCTTTTTCTGTCTTTCTCTCTCTATATAATTGTATAGAATGGGGACCCACAGTAGGAAATGAGACAGGATTAGATATTGTGGCTTTCTGCTCCCTTTAACTTCAGGAATCACCTTAGGGAATGGCGCCAGGGTTTGGCCAAGGGAATTACATCACAACTCTAGTCCCAGATGTTCTCAGCTGAGGACAGAGGAGGAATATAGGTCATCCATGCCCCATATTAATCTGCTTCCAGCCTCACATCAGAAATCACAGCAGGGAACATGGAGGAAATTTGGTTTAGAGGTGTTCTGACCACTTTCCTGATAAAGATACTTTTCATGGCAGTGCTATCTTGCTGTGTTACTGCAGCTTGCGATATTCCAGGCCCTGTCTCTTTTCCTGGTCATTATCAGAGCCTCTTTCTTGTACAAAACACTGAAAAGCTGCAGGTGATTGCTTTGCCTTGGGAACCCACCACAATGAATGGAAGGGCTGTTCCAACCAGAAATAGGTTGAACCAGAGCAGAGCGCCACAGATCATGTAAGCAACTGGCCAGGACATTTGATCAAAAACCTCTGTGGGCAGAACTCCTGTTACACCAGCTGGAAAAAGAAAAGGCAAGAAACTTAGTAATACCGCTAACATTATATTAAAAACCAGAGAACATACACTTACAAGCAAAAGCAACATGAAGTATATGAGAACAGTAAATTATTATTAAGTAAATTATTCTCACTAGTCAACAATGCCAGAACAAGTGGTAATAGAGATTAGCTGCAGTGGGGAAGTTTTAGGTTAAATATTAAGGACTGGCTAATTATTCAAACTCTCTCATGTTAGAATGAAATGCCAGGAAAGGTTTTGTAATCCACATTGTTATCACCAGGACCCAACTGTGAGAATGACTTATAATTAATTCAACCCTATGGCACCGTAGGGACTGGGACAAGAAATTACTGCCAGCTAATGTGGCATGCGACACTGGCAGCTTGGTTCTCTTCTCACTTGTCTTCCTTCAAACTCATGTAAGTGAACAGAGCCTCACATCCGCTCACACACTGCACAAACATCTGCACACACACAGAGCCTGTGTGCTGCCCCCACAACCACAAAACCAAATGGATTCTGCCAAGAAAATGCATGTTAGTAGGCTAACAAATAGATGTGGAAATTGTCCTTCCAGGTATCTGCCAGTAAATAATCAGATGATGTAGCTGTCAATCTCTAGGGTTAAAGTGAAGCATTAGAAATGCTGGTCTACAGCCCTAATGGACTGGGCAGCAAATCAAAACCTTGTTGTCCATTTAAGACAACAATTGCCTCCAAGTGCCATCACAGGACAGCTGTAAGGAGGAACGAGACAGAGAATGGCACAGACTGTCCCTGCACAACACTAACTTACCAGAGGCATGCAAGCCCCTGTGAAACAGCTAAAAACTGCTGGCAGAAATTGCCTCATTCTTTTGAGTGTGCTGTGGCTAAAGAAGGTCTTAGAGCTTCCATAAGCTGCTTGCACACATTTCCAAGCCCCTGCAGGACCCAAAAGTTTCAGTGAAAACACTGAGCAAACTGACCTGGTCCAATTCCAAAACTCAGGATATGGGCGAAAATGCAGGCCATGCTGACATAAAGGCATCCAGCTAATCTGAATCTACAGCCACAGAGACCCACAGAAAACCAGTGAGGGCACTTACAGTTATTTGTCACCACTAAACACCCCATCATATAAAAGGCAAAGCCCAACTCCATTCCACTTCAATAATTAAGGTTGTTACCTGCTGGCTCAGAGCAACCATGAAGACAATGGCCCATCCTGCCATGAAGATATATCCGCCCAGGAGCAGTGGCCTCCGACCAGCATAGTCTATAATCATGTTCTGCACAAAGTAACCCAGGGAAATAAAACAAGATATTTGACTGTTGTTTACATTTCCTGCCTGCTCCCTCTTCCCATTTCAATACTCCATGCCTAATTCACTCTACAACTACTTTAAGCTTGTCCACTTCTTAGCAAAAAAAGAAGTCAAAGGAAGAAGGGGAGACAAGAATGTCCCAGCTGCAGCCTAAACTCTGCCACTGTCTTGCCACTAGCAAGAGAGTTACACTTTTTAGAGATTTCAGACAGTGATGACGACGCAGTGTCTGACAAAATATTTCTGCATTAACCTGTCTGGACATGAGTGCCGAGAGACTGCCTGGCTGCTGTGCATAAAGGGCTTCCTTGGCATGAAAAGCAATGTAAATCCAAAATTTATAATTAACAGCCTCCTTACTGACTCAACAGAGCCTGCATGTCAGCAGAGAGCATTAAGAGTCTCACACAAGTGACAGAAATGATCAGATCACAACTCCCTGTGATGATTACAACATATGGGATTTTGTCCTGAGGAATTCCAGCCTCTTGGAACATGTAAGCTGCATAAAAATACATCTGGGGAGAGAAAAGAGGAGAAAGCAGTAAGGGAAGATGTCTGAAAATACACCCCATTGTTTTTCCTGAAGGACCACGCAGAGAATGACTAATGTGCTGTCATACAGACTATTTTGACAGCGTCCCTCTGAATCTTGCCATAATGCGCAGGTGTACTTTTGGAACTAAGCATCTGAGGTTTGAAGATCTCCACAGGCAGAGCAGACTACTATTTGTTCTTCTCCTGCAGCAGGAATGTTAAACCCAAGAGCTTGCACCGACATCTCGAGATACAGCAGTGCCACTGATTGCTGTGGCTGCCAGGCTGCTTATTGAATCATTCCCGCAGAGCTGCATGGCTCTGCTCAGCATGATATTCATCAGCTGCCTCCTCAAAGCTGGATTTTGGAAGAGCTCCCAAGGGTCCTTTGCTCTCAGACCTTTAACAGCAGCCTGTTCAGCCAGCATCTCTTCCAGCTCTGCACTCAGGTCACTGTTGCCTCTGAGCTTCTGCAGTGCTGCAAGGACAAGGGAACCCTTTATCCCCTGAACTTTACCTTCAGTTTGCCTCTCTGCAGGGTGATGGATTGAGCAGCAAGTGATGGCTGCAGAAAGTTGCAGGACAGTCTATGATCATGGTGTTACCTTCACAGAGATGGCCAGTTGTGGTGGGGGAAAGCGAGTGCAAATCCCTCACCACTGTTGATAAGAGAGTATTTCCAACCAGTGCCATTTTGGCAGCCATGTTTCTGACTCAGATCTCAAGTGAATTCCCTGGGAAATGCAGGCAATTAAGATGTTCTTGGTACACAGCACATATTCCCCAGAAACTAATTCCAGGTGCTTTTTATATGGGGATTTGTATGCTACAAATCTAAGCAAATCCCTTAATATGAATTGGCTTCAGATTTGGTCATGAGCTCTTCAACCAGCATTTATTTCACTTCATAGTTACAATAGTTCACCATTGTGAACACAAGTCCCACCTTTTGACCCTACCATTGTAGCAAAAAAGTCTTTTGTAGAAAGATGCCTTTTTCTTACCTCAATAGATGAAAAATGTTTAAGATTATAGACTGTTCTTTAGTTTGGAAGGAGGAAGTGATCATATTTGGAACTTGATATGATGATATTTCCTACATGTAAAAGTTGTGGCACCGTTCTCAAAACGTCGGGGCCCAAGTCTGTGCACAAAAGCAGGATGCAAAAAAGCATACATTCATCTGCGTTCAGAATTACTGTGGTTGTTCATACAAATACATACCCAACCACCATCTGGGCACTATTTAAGGGTGCAGCAGCTAATGCAATTACAAACATTGATGGCACCACATATTTTGTACAGACCAAGTATGGTCCTCTGGTTTAGAAAAACGTTATTCATGGGAATAGTGACATAGCCATGGTATTGGGCTTAAAGCTTTTATGTTCATCTCAGGAGGCTGGCAGAGTCACCAGAGTATTTGTCTTGGAAAGAAGTCTACATTTCAATCTGCTTTGGACTGAATGATCTGGACTGTATGTTAAGACTATGCAATCAACCTTCTCACTGTTTATCTGCCCAGTCAGTAGATCTCACATGCTCAGTGAGAGGCTAACACCCACCCCTAAACTCATCAGAGAAGCAGGATTCTTTATCAACATGGTTAATCAAGAGGTACCCGGGACTTTCAGAGAAGCAAGGCAGAGCCATGAGCTGGATCAGGGCAGGCACCACATTTCTAGCCAAAAGGAATGGTCAGCTGTCCTCCCCTCCTAGTAGCTCCCTAGAGAAAAAAAACCAACATAATTTGCACAGTACATTTTACAACCTGGCAAGAGCCAAGCATCCTCTGCTGCATGTGGGCATTCGAAAAGAAAGAAAAAAGAGGGGCAGTAAAGAAAAAAAAAGGAAAAAAAAAGGAGAAGAGTAATTATAAACTGGTCTTCTTGCTCTACATTACTTGAGTCCAACAACCTGACACAGCACTAACCCTAGGGCTGTAAACGATGCAGAGGTCAAGGCCACAGCTCCTGTGAGCTTCTTTGGGGCACTTTCTGCCAGATACATGGGCTGAATGTTCATGCTTACACTTGGGCAAGGCAGACGAATGCTGACCTCAGCTTGTAGACAGAGGAGATGAGGACAAATGCAGTCAGCCACCTCTCGAGGTTGCCAGCTGGACTCTTCTGTTGTAGGCCATGTGATAACTGATCTACTGTTCCGTCATGATTTCCTATTTAAAAGGATGGCAGAAAACTGATGGTGATTATGTAGGTGGTTACTGTGATAGGGAGTTGAGCTGAAATCCTTGTAGCACTTCAGCTAGGTCAAAAAAGGATGAGAAGGTTATGTGGGGAAAAGAACTGTTCCCTGTTGGGTTTTGAGACATGAAATACTGCCATATTAGGTAGTTTCTCCCTGCCAGCTCCCTGCCAGAATGTTAATGGCAGAGTGATCTGTGATAGAAATCATGTTTTCATGATTTCTAACGACAGTGTGTATTGTGCTGTAGGGCTCATAATCCCTCTCGGACTAATGGAAGCTGCAAAGCTTAAAATAAAATCCAGCACCCTCTTGCCTTCCCAGTGTGATGGCCATGGGACCAGCAACAACAGCCCCAGTGTGTCCTCCCAGAGGATACACAGAGACAGTGAAAGACCACAGCAGCAGTATCACATTGCTTTCAAGGGGAATGCCTGTGCACTCCAGCCAGGTTTCATTCATGAATGTCTGGGTGTACTGAGTGAAGGACAGTGCTGCATAACCATGACATGGAGATGAAGGACACTGAGAAATGTAAAGGCTTCCTTATGAATATATCTGTTTATTCTGTGTTCATGCCTCCAAACCTTTGGTTGAAAATGGCCTCCAGTTCTTAGATGTGTTTTAAACAGAGGATTAGAGTGTAAAACTGTAGCTGCTGAAAAGTTGTACTTGGTTTGTATCTGTATGTAGTTATCTTGGATAATTAAAAAATTTATTTCATGGGTCCGACTTTGAATTTAAGGGCAAAAATCAATTTCAAAGGATGCAGGTTGGAAAATTTTAAAATTAGATTTGCTAAAGCAGTTGAAACAAGGCTTTTGAATAAATTCTTGTGACACTAGGTCCTGCTCAAGGGTGGCTCTTGGCAACAAAGTCCTGTACCTCAGATGTGAATTATACAGAGGGAACAACACATCCTTCCCTTCTAAGCCTCAGTATTAGCAGACTGCATATTTTCAGCGGCAGGCTACTGTTTATAGCCAGGCTGAGGACAGTAAGGAATTGTCTGTCTCAGGAGGAGGCTCTCAGACTAGCAGTACTTACTGAAGTTGGAGCATTGATGATGGAGATGATGTAACCATATTGGAAAGTGCCTCCAATCCCAGTGGTACATACATATTGTCAGGATCCGGATCTTGCTCTGAAGCTGAAGAACATGGATAGAAAATGGATGGCTTCCTTGCACAGAATAAAATGGCTCAACAGACATTTGGTCCATTCACACTTTGAGTGGTGTGAAGTGAAGATTAGAATAGGCTACAAATGTTGTTGTAAGGTGGGAGGTGCCAAAGACAGACCCCCCCCCCCCCCTTTTTAAACCATCTCCCTCTACTGCAGAATAGTATTAATAATTCATTGCCATTCACAAAGAATTTGGGACTGCTTTGGGGCAAAGGCCTGCAAATGTATTTGGTTTAATATTTAACATGTATGCTTACAAAAAGTCAGTGCAAAAACAGTAAATTGTGGTAGAGACTGGTGTTATAGCTTCAGTTAATTCAATTCATTACAAAAACCTGTACTCACATGGTGAATTACTCAAGAAGCATTGCCAAACTTTTTTAAGTTTGGTGACTTCTGCCTCATTTCTAGCTAAGCTCTATTGAACAGAGCTTCTCTGTGGTATGGGCGATTTTCTCACGGCCATTTATATCCAGTGCATTTCTGATTCATTGGCATGCTATTTCTTCTACATTTTCATGGTAATGACACATATTTTAGTTTAAAATAGAGTGCCTTTCCTATGCTACTTCACATGTACAGAGCAGACAATGTCTCTCTGCTGAACTTTCTCATTACACAGTTGTTCCTACATGTTCTTGTATTTAGCTGTCTGTAATTGCATATTCAGCCAGAATATCTTCTACATCTTCAGTGGCAGACAGTGGGTCCTATGACATGTTCTGGTCTCCTTGAGGTCATTTCTTCATCAGTATTGCCCATTGCTTATATTGCCATCTAACACTGTTGCTATGCCTTTGGAAGCATGGGCAGGTGAATGGGGCTGCTTCATGCAGCATCATGACATCAGGGTGTTGGTATAAAAGTGAGGTCTCTTGACTTTTTGAAGGATGTAGAACAAGCTGTCCTGGCTGACACAGTATGGCAACTGAGAGCTCACTGGCAGGCTTGTCAGCAAAAACCATCCATCTTTTTCCCCTTGCAGTAGGATGCCCTGAATGTTACAGTATAAATGGGCGTCCTGCATCAGAACAACACCAGGCCTAACTGTGGAGAGTCAGGGACACTGTGTAGAAACTTTCTAAACAGTTTTGTTGATCTTTCCTCCTCTGTCATGTTTGTAAGCTTCAGGTCATTATTGCCACTATTGCCTGGACACTTTCCTGTGTGATTCTGCCTTCAAATTGACCTACAGCTTCTGCAGAGGACCACAGCTGAGCGTGAGCAGCATCACGTCTCCATGTTCACCTCACCATCAGTGAACATCCCTTCCTCAGTGCAGCCACACCACCGTTGGTTGGTCTCTTTCTGTGTCACCCCCCCCTCCTTGTCAGTTCACACCTATTTTGTGCCTCTGCCTTTGGTTTCCCATCTGTATGTGAGATCCTGTGACTGGCAAGCTGTGCCCTGATGGTGTCCTTGGACTGGGATCACTGTCCCATGTCTCGAGACCACTCTGGGCTTGCTGGGGCCCCCTGGCCTTTAGCCTGACACCTCCTGCACAATGTTCTGGGTGGCCCAGGGCCAGGATGGCCTTTGCCAGCCCCCTGCTTGCAAACCCTTCGCAGTGAGACAGCTCTGCGGGTGACATGAAGAGCCCATGCTCAGGTTTGGCTGTTCGCCAGTTAGTGCAGGGCACCTCAGGCTAGGCTGTGTTTTGCTACATGAATATGAGCCCATTGACCCTGAAAAGTACTGAGATAACCCAAAGCTGGGGAGCTCTTTCTGCTCTACCTGCTCATTTTCTCCTTACAGAGCCATCTACCAAAGAAAAGGAACGTTTTTCTTAGTGTCACAATAGTTCTAAAATCACAAATTCAAATAATCTTAGATTTTTCCTTTCCTCAAAACCTTTTCTTGTAAATAACTTCCATACCAGCCTGAGACAGGATGTTCTCCTGGGACAGCAATGAAGCCAGACCATTCCAACCCTGCAGCAAGAAAAGGCTGAGCTCTCCCCGTCCCAGTTAGAAGTAGGTACATTTCACTTGCACTTTCCTTGGCTACACCGCTTCCCTGTCTTGTTACTGAGACCTGAGCTAAGGATTGTGCACCTGATATCTCTGCCCTTTCCAGTTATTCTAGTTCTCCAAGTGAGAGAGATCCTCTCCCTACAACAGCACATTTCTTTTTTAATCACAAGGCCTAGGAATGTAACACTCCTCCTGCTCATTTCCCTGCTTTCATTATCGAGTACATCCCCTATCAGGTCCTGTATCACAGAGCTCTTTTGTGGCCATGAGCTAAAGGAAAGTGGTTTGCTTCTCCCTTCAGGAGCCACCAAATAGTTCTGTGCTCAGAGCTGAGCTGTATTTACAGGGTGACCTTCCCAAACCTTCCTTAACACCCGGCTTCTGCACTGTTTGCCCAGCCACAGTGGTGGCGTGCAGCTGCCAGGAGAGCCATTAGTCTGTCAGCTTTATCCCAAGGACTGTGATGAGTTGGACAAATAATTCTACAAGAACCTGCTAGTACTTACACAGCCTTATAAAAATTCAAATAAAAAAAAAAATCTGTCAACAATAATAGTAAGATAGATGGTTTTTACAAGTCTCTGCAGCTTGTTCATCCTCTTTGGTAGGTTTTCCTCTGTCTGCCAAAGCCTCTGGTACTCTCAGCAGTGCTCTAAAGGATTATTTAAATCTCCGGCATAGGAATGTCTATTTAGTCACCTATTACATTAGGATAAGACACTTGACTTGGCAGATGTTTTGCCGGCTGATTTACATTCTCAAAGGGGGCTGCACGTTTGTTAGCAAGACAGTTAAATTAATTTTGTTGAAAGTACATGGCAGTTTGGGGAAATGATTCTGCAAGATCCAGAGCTGTCTAAATCCTCCTGAAGGCCAGTATGGGTTATGGCATAAATTCCCTCTCAAAGCATCTGACATAGTTGTCCAGTAGCGCTTGTCTGATTAAGTGTGATCAAAGCACAAGTAAACTACAGCTTTTTTTTTGGACTGTAATTGTCCTGGAACCCAATCTAGGATCTGAGAGACAAACCAGACTATTTTCCTTGGTCCTGTCAGTGACAGGAACGAACAAACCCCAAACCTTTCAAATCCCTTGTTATACCAAGCCCTCTCGCTGTACTCCTATGTCCTGGTGCCATACAGGCAATCCAGCTTTTGCTGGCAAGGGACTGTGCACTGACGCACAGGAGGCTGCAGTCCTGTTCCCTCTCCATAGCCTGGCATAGAGCAAACAGCAACACTTACAGTACTCAATTTTGTCACCAAACAATCATCTCTGGCTTTCATTTCACAGGAGGCAGAGGGCTTAGCTTTTACATATGCCGCGTGACTTTTTTTGTTTCTAAAGTGCAAAATACATAATATGTATTACATTATATATTATATTAAAGTGTATATTACATAATATGTAATATATCTACATAATATGTAGCATTGCAGATAAACCTAGTGCTGAGGTGGCCATGGGAGAGTAGGCTGCTGGGGGAAGAATGAGCATCTGATCAAAATGTTCTCAGTTCGTTTTGAGCTGTGGCACCCTCTTGGAAACATTATTCTGCTGTTCTTTAAGCCATGTTCTCCCTACAGCCTCAGAGGGTGGAGAGAAGAGCCCTTCTGAGGGCAACTGGGGCTAATTATACCAAGGACTATAACTGGTTTTATGCTTGGGAGATATTGATCAAGGAATTAAATAAGCTTCACCATAGCTGTTCACAGAGGTATGGTGGAGGAGCCTTCATACAATGGATTTATGTCACACCTTGGGAGTATAAAATTGAAACTCAGTTCTTTTTTAATATCTTGGTTAAAAAATAAATAACGCTGTGCAGTAGAAGCCCCTCTCTACCCCTGAGAGGCTCTAAATTCTGCTGAGAAGCAGCTAAATTCTAATGAGTTGAAAAGGTTTCATCCCACTGTAATAGTGACTTCTTCAGTGTCCTTTCATCTTTTTTTTGGCTTATCTTTCACTAGCATGTGAGTTTTATACTCTTCCCTTGTTAACTACCCATCATTTAATCAGTACAGAGTAGCTGACAGGCCTTCTGTAATGGCTTTGGCTCATGTGGTAGTTGCTTATTGTTCCAGAAATGGTTCCCTTTTCCATGTAAGCTACAGAAGACAGCAAGGAAGCAGTAACAGCAGTGACGGCTTGCTTCTTTCTGTAAAATAGAAAGGCACTCCCTGGCAGTGAGAAATGGTGTATCTTCATGAATCCCAGAGATGGGGCCTATTGGAGATGGAGGCATTTTGCATTGCCAGCAATAATAGCAAAGCTACTGTTTCACAAAGTATCTGGCCTTTAGGAGTTATTGTGGTATTTTAACATCCTTTCGTACTGCAGAGTGCAATTTGTGAGGGGTCTGACAGATTTCCAAGTACTCAAAATAAGTGAAACATTTTTTTTTTAAATGCCTCTTTGTCTGTACTCAGGTTTTGCTACACCTGAACAGAAATATATACCTGTTTGGCATCGCAGAAGTATATTCTCTTACGAATGTGTAAGTAGGGATGTGGTGCTGCATCAGCTGCAGCCACTAAGTGGCAGGAGAAGAACAAAATTTCCTGTATTAGGCTCTGAATCCAACATGCCAGCACTTTGCTGCCTGTGGCATATGGCAGGGGTCAGAAGACTACTAACAGCTTCCCAAATGATAACTTGTTCACTGGGAAATAGGTGTAACTGTACGTAACCGTACAAGTTAACAGCCACTGGTGTATAGTTTAGGCAACATGTAACAAGAACAGTAATACATTCAGAAAGGAAAGCTCTAGTTTCTTCCTAACGCCTATTCTGAATGAGACCGGGTTTGGGTAGATCTCTTCCAGGAAGAAAAACACATATTCTGTATTAGGCAAGAGCTTTCTCCTTTTTCCTAGCATCTTATAAGCAGGGACCACCTACTGCAGGTCTTTGTCCCCTCAGGTGATGGAGGGTAAGAGTTTCAGCCTGCGGCTACCAGGTGAGTGTCCCTTGTTGTTCTAGTCACTGAGATGTGTCATGGGAGCCTTTGAGGTAGGTGGGGATTATTCCATTTCTAGCTCCTTAGACAGAGGCCAACATGCCAAAGCATGTCTCTAGTTGGGTAAGAGGTGAAGGAATGCAGCTCACCCAGGCAGTCTCGTCTCTATCTGTTCCCTGGGCCCGAGTACCATGAATCTGATCCATCTGTCTCATTCCTGTTGCAGGCAAACATAGAAATATACAGTTTTGCAATGACCTGGTCAAGGACTGCCTGCTTACATCATTGCATTGTCTTATTTTTCCAAGGTAAATATGTACACATTCTTCTATTTAACAGAAGATGAGGCAGTATTAGTCACAGTCCAAAGGAAATCCTAGAGGCACTGGCACCAATGCACAAGGGCAGGTGTTGTTGGGGGATGTGTTTGCATCTTCTGCAGGGCCTCCCAATGGGCTTTCCTCAAGCCTTTTCTTATTTCACCTCTACCTTCCCTGAACTGCACAGACCTACCTTCTCACTCTTCAAAACCCATTCCCAGTGCTTTTATGTGGGAGTTAAACCAGAGAGCTTGCAAGCTGTGCAATGAAGTGAAGCAACTGCCTATGGCAGTCTCAGGTCAGAGAAGGGAAATAGCAGGTGAGCTTATGACAGCTCTAAGAGATGAATGAAGTTCTGCGGGTAGACAGTGAGATGCCATGGATTGTAGCACAGGCTGTTCACAAGCCTCCTTGTTCCAGAAGGGGCATAAATTGGCTGTTGCTGTGGCTAGATCTGTGTGTGTAGCTGGCTAGCTGGAGGTGGGAGTTCCTGGAGGTTGTCCTCTGTCTTTTCTAGTAACAGCCACCTTGATAAGGAGTGGATGGATAGATTTTTTCCTCCTATGTAGCATCTATATGACTAGTGCTTTGTTGCTGACAGATGTTCACATTGGTAGTGTTTCTAACTGGCTTCCTGCTGCACCTTAAAAAACCAGCATTCCCAATGTTCAGTCCTTAGGATAAGTTCTCACAATTTCAGAGTCACAGCTGGCATCGATGAGAAATCTCCAATCCTGGGGTCTGTCACAAGGGTATAATCACCGCACTGCAGTTACTCAAATTCTGGCTTTGGCAGCCTTCACATAAACCCAGCAGGTTTCCAGCACCACCAGGGGGACCTACCACCCTCTTCCCTCAAATACTTTTTCACTGAACTCAAACCTGTCATAATCAAGGTGAAATATGATGCCATGAGCATGGGAGAGTAGCTATTTAGAGAATGTGATGGCAGTCTCTGCCTGTAATTATCTGACTGCAGGAATAAGTAGTCATCCTGCCATTAGGAAAGACCATCAACACATGTTCTTTGATCTGCCATGCACTGAGAGGTTCTTATGTTTTAAGAGTGTTTTTACCCCAAGATCATCTGGACCAACTCCAATTAAACTGCAAGAGGAGAAAAGGGGCCCCACTTCTATCTGTGAGGCTTGGATCTACAGGATTAATTCTCCCTACAAATGCTACACTGTAAATTGCAGAAGAGATTTTTAACTTGTTCCCTGGCTGGTTGTGGCTATCTCCCAAGCTGTATTTCTGTAAACCCTTCTCTCTTTCCTGTAAGGACCGTCACAGTGAAATATGAAATACCTCTGTCTGCCTGTCCTGACTCTTGCAGGACTCACTCAGAATACAGAAGACACATAACGTCATCTACAAACAAGCTGCTTTCTCAAGAAACATCCAGTAGGTCTGCTGTTTTTATGGTGAAAGCAATGTTTATGGAACTGAGCTGTTAAAACGGATTTTCTTTGTAGGAAATGAGTGCCCTGCTGTGACACTATTATTCTCAGTTCCAGCAGTTCACTAATGTTCCTTAGAAAAAAACCACAATTTATGTAAGTTCAAGACACTGTGTAAGAACTTCAGGAAACGGGCTTCATTGCAGAGGTTTCTCAGGGCAGGGAACCAATGCTGACAGAGCTTATGCTACCACACAGAGTCACTGGGATGCTTTCCAGACCAGAGGAGATACACGGGATCTGAGTCCTCTGAGGACACGAGGGCTGATACAGCCAAGGGAACTAGCTGCTTTTCCTTACAGCTAGGATTTTTGGATGCCAGACGAATGGCTCTGTGTTCTGCATGTTGGATCAGCAGTCTGCATTTTCATCCTCCTGATAAGCAATAGAGCTTCTCTGGGAAAACTGAGAAAGCCCGAAATGCTAAAAATAATTGAAATACCCTTTTCTCAGTCCACTGTGAGCTGTAGGTCATGTTGTGGCTGAACTATTCCCTTTCCTTCCTTCTTGGTATCAGACACTGATGCAGGCAGTTAGTTGAAACTGGGTGACCTGAAGGCCAGAGAGAACAAACTGCTTAGCTGAACACCACCTCTGTTCCTGCATGCAACAGAATAGCGTTTAGACTCTGCCAAATGTTGCTAAATGTTCCTCTCAGAGGAGATGAAAATATGTGCAGCAGTGTTGGAGTGTCAGATTCATCCTGATTTCTTATTTAACACTCACTTCACATAGAGCTTTTTATTAGAGCTGTCCCCTGGCTTATTGAGAGGCACCTGGACTAGGTAGGACACATAGTCCTGCCTCTGGTGAAAACAAAAGTACAAATACCCTTTCTGACTCCTTGTAGGGTCTTCAACAGCTGACAGCATGCTCAGTTGTATGTGCTGCGCTTGTGAGCTGAACATAGACCTCTTTTTATAAGAAATAAGCACTGTTTTTCAGTTCTCTTGTTGATTTGGCCGCAGTGCTTATGAAATGGATGTTACAAAATAAAGGCCCTTGAAGGATATTCCTGACTGACAGCTGTGGGAGGTGACCTATGGTGTAGAGGACAGATCACAAGGCAGAAGAATTTAACAAGAATGATTAAGCACTGGAAAAAAATAACTGTGCAAAGAGACAGACTTTTTCATGCTTGATGTCTTCAACTCATGATCAGAAGCTGTTTTGGAAGAGGTACTTTATTTGGATATGTGATCAGGCTCTGCTCAAAGAGATTTAGGTGAGATCTTCTTTCTCATGATATGCCAGATGCAAAGCTGTATTTTTGAACTAAGAAACATAGGAAATAAAAATAACATAAACTTTGATTTACAGCAAACCCCGTGCAAACCACATGTCCTTGGAGGGCTGAGCTCTAAGTACTATCTTTAGTTTCTTTCTAACAAACAAATAAAAACCCCCATCCAGTTCTGTATGATTCACTTTCTCCTGACTTTAGCCATCACACTGTAGACTTAGCTGATTCGGGACAGGAAATCCTTCAATGAAGGAGAAAGAATTTATATATGGCCATTAAACATTGACAAGTAAACATTTCAAGTGCCTCAGGCAGTTATGATTACACAGCTTATCTATGCACAGTGGGTTCATGGAGCCTTGTTTCCAAAACCGGAGCAGAAACTCTCAGCAACTACTTTGTGGTGGATCTGGAGCTCTTGGCACCTGTTGTCCATGCCACCGAGGACAGTCTGAGAGCTGAAATAACCTTCCAGTAAGGTCCCTCTGGCTGTTGTGCCTCACTTGTAGAGTTGCTCAGTGCTGCTCGTTCTGAATCTGTTCCTAGTGCCAGTGCATCAGTCATGCAGTGACCTCTTCTACACCGGGGCTAACACAGATCTCAGGTGTGGCGTGTCCTGGGGAGCACTAGGGTGGGTGAGGCCTTGAGGCCTTGTATGGAACTTGCATAGTCTCATATCCTGGTGGGGGAGTCTCTCAGTGTACCTTTGTTTTCAAATGAAGAAAAGAATTGGGGCTCTACTGCAGGGGGGTGGAGCATTATTCCAGCAAGGGCCTTGGGGTTAGGTGGCCCAGGGAATGAACTCTCTCTGTTGTGTGCCCCATAGCCCAACTGGAGGAAGGGCCCATGTGTCATCAGACCAGGTATGACTTGTTACAGTAGGACACGTTGCAAAAGGTCATCAGATGAATTTACAAACAAAATGCCAACGGTGTTAAAGAGCAGAGGGTACGTGTCACTGGCTGGACACTCATCAGGTGCATGGCTGGGGGCTGCTCTCCTGCCCCATCAACTGCTGAGGGGGTTGAGGACCCCTGGCGAGGGCGCCAATGCTCATTCAGGCCTGTGCTGACGTGGCGCACAGCTCCTTTCATCCTGCAACCCCGGAGAGTGCTGTGCTGGGCAAAATGGGAGCCGTCGCCTTTAAACAAAGCATCTGTTTATTCTTGAACCAATTAGTGAGGGCAGTTATATCTTGAACTCGTTACTGAGCCCAAAACAATTATGATAAAAACAAGTTCCAGATGGGCTCAAAAGGAGTTGTTTTTGTCTTTACTAAATTAGAATGGATTCCATGTCTTCAAGTTCCTCTGGCATTTATGGACAGGAAACATGAATTACACACAATAATTCACTACAAACAAAAGAGATGAACGCTGCAACAGCCCATTTATCTTTGCTCATGTGCCTTCTTGAGGTTTATGTGCTACTTAACTCATAGGGAGAGTTAATAGCTTTTTTCTTTGTTTTCTAACTCCTTGCTATTTTGGTTTGCAGAAACTGAGACAGGAAGCTGTTGAGTTTCTGTTGCAGGGTTAAGCTTACCTGCAACCCCAGGCAAATACTTGCATGTTCCTTAAAATCACCCCAGAAATAGGGAAAACAAAACCAGAGGTAACAGGAGGTTCCAGCAGTAGTCAGTCACTGTGTATGTACAAAACCGTTCCCCTTCAGGAAATATATATATATATTTAAATCAAAGGCCAAATGAATCCACAGTGGCAAGTGTGCAACACACACTAGTTCTTCTTTTCCAGGAGTATTTTCTTTTGAGTTGGTTTGTAGATTGTAAATGTTTACAGTACAACAGGTTACTATCACTAATCCTGCAGCTACAGAATGGTTAAATACTGTCTGGAAAAGAGAGTTGCCTCTGGTACCACCATGTTTCAGTTCTTCCTGTGAGTGACTTGAGCAAAGGTTACAGATGGGAGTTCTTCCAATTAGTTACTCTGGCAACTCCAAGAGCCCCCAGACAGAGACCTTTTTCAAGGCCCATCCAAAATGGACTGAAGTCTGGGCATCAGGCATACTTTTATGGGAACTCCGTGTTTCTGATGTCTTGGGTTTTGAAACTGATGCTGCACATTGACACGAATTCAACTGCTTCCAAAAGGAAGTGGAACCCAGAAGATGGCAGGCAGCAACGGTAGCTCATTGCTGTTCAGACCTGTGCTTACATCTGCTTTGGGTCCCTGGGCAGGGGGAGGACAATAGGACAAGGCAGGAGGAAATCAGCGAAGAAACTCCTGAGCAATGTTTCTGTTCTGGCTGTCCCTCACACCTTCTTGCAGCTGAGACAAAGAGTTTGGGTTTGCTTTTTTTGGGCTTTAGTTAGATTCCATGATTTTATAGAAGGTGGCATGTCAGCATCACTACGAAGGTGTATAATGTGAACTCAGCTATGCAGCTAGGCTGATGTGAAGTTGTGGAAGGACATAACTCCCCAAACCCATAAAATGTGACAAGTGTTGTAATAAAGACTAAAGCTGCCCCTGGGCGTACTGTAGTGCATGAAGTCAGTTTGGCTGAGCTCCGAAGGGGGTGAGATCAAGAGCAGAAAGCAGCCTGGGAACTGGGGGCTGACACTGAGATTTGTTTGGCCTCTTCCTGTGTGAGATGGTGAGCTTCCCAATGTATTTCATTGCCTCTCCTCCTCCCTGCCCATGAATCTTAGAAAAGAAGGCCTTAAGTAGAAGCCTGGACAAGTAGAGTTCTCCAGTTTTGGCTGACAAACAAGGGAAAAGAAGAAAAATGAGAAACTGATGACTCTTTTATTAGATTTCATGCAGTGTCCGATTTGCACATAGCCCTCCACAGGGAGTAAGTGGGATTGAAAATCTGGATTCTCCTCTCTGTGGAGCTAGTGAGACTGAGCTCCAGGATGATGACCTCCTTCCAGCAGAGAGGCTCCCAATGTTCATCTCAGCCTTGGTTCAAACAAGGAAGGGGCAGGAATCACAGTGCTTGAATTCAACTTCTGGCTAGCATTGCCCACAGGCAGCGAGAGCAGATAGGCAACCTCTAATCCCCCATCCAAAGGGGCAGGATATTTTTTCCTTTATTTCATTTGCTATTCATTTATTCACTCTCAGTTCTTCGACTCGGTTGCCCCTTCTGCTGGGGCTGCGAGCTCTGTGGCATGCTGAAGGGCTGCGCTGCAGCAGCACGGCATTTGGGCTGAAGTAGGCACATGAACACGGGCAACCCTTTGCAGAGCTCCTGGCCCTGATGAGAAGCTGCCTTTCCTTGTAAGCTCAGCTCTTCTCACCTGCCAGAGCTCTCACATCCATCCCAGCTCCCACCAAAAGCCTGTGACAACACAGCCAAGCTTATTGACACTGCTGCAGTTCAGGGTCAAAGTTTCCCCCTCGACTCTATTCCCAGGATCCCTAATGCAGCGCTGGCCTGGAGGGGTTTCTCCTTTCCCCGGAGCAGCCAGGTCAGAGACGGCTTTCAGCACCGCAGTGCCCGGGGCACTCAGGAACCTGTCCCCTGGTCTCACGGGTGCCCACCTGTCTCGTCTTCTCCCCTCTCTCCCCTGGCATGTTGCTTTAACCTTGTGTCCCATCATCTTCCAGCTGGGTTTTGTTCTTCATCAAAGAGCAGTCAGGATAGAGGTGGTGGAAAACATGAAGTCTCCCTCCCCCGCCGGTGATTTACTTTCCCATAAACTGAGGGTTTAAAGGGAAATCTCAGGGCTCATTAAGGCTCTGATGACAGCTTAACCTTCTCCTGCAGAAACCCAACACCAGGCCCATTCCTCCGTCTGAAACCAGGGTGGCTGTAACGTTAGACCTGACTCCTGAGCACGGCTGACAGCTCTGGAAAGCACCATCAGCACAAGCAGACGATGCCTGGTTTATGCCGACATCCACCCGACCATCCTTTCAGAGAGTGTTTTGTAACGAATCTGACACAGCTAGGGCAGCAGCAGAGACACCCGGCGCTCTCCCGGCGAGCCGAAGGCCAGCGCTGCCACCATTCCTCGCCCGGGCACCGCTGAGCCGCCGCCTGACCCACCGCCCCGGGCGGAACCACGACGGCTCCCGGCCTCCTCCAGCGACCTCGCACCGCCCGCTGCGATCTCCCGGGGCTCGGGGAAGCGCCCTGCTGCTCCAACCAAGGGGAAGCAGAGGTTTCAGCATGAACGACTAAAATCCCGAAGCCCTTCCCGCGCGAGTGAAGGCGAGACCCTTCGGGCCGGCCCACCGGCTGAGGCACTCGCGCAGCCGCCCCTCCTCACGGCCCCGCTCCCAGCAGCGCGTCCCTCTGCCTCCGAGCAACCGGCTGTTCCCAGGTCGCGGGAACAACCCGCGGGCAGCCCCCCAGGCTCTCGCAGGCCGAGGGCCCGGCCGCGGCGGACCCGAGCTGAGCGCACCGGAGCGGCCCGGGCCGGCGCGGGAACCGGGCCGGGGCTCCCGCCGGAG
>VYZV01002953.1:7032-18954 GCA_013401275.1 Pandion haliaetus | reverse complement strand
GCCGTGACCCCCACACCCCCTCTGCCCGCAGGCGCCGGAGCCGGTGCTGCAGCCGCGCTGCCCCTCGCCCCTCCGGCCGGCGGCCGGTCCCGAGCGAACCTCGGAGCGGGAGACGCAGACGGCCGAGCTGTCCCTGACGGGGGGGGCGGCCGGGCAGNCTCATTCGACCCGCCTGCTCGACCTGGAGGGTCGGACGGGGATGGCGGAGAAGAAGCTGATCGACTGCGAGAAGACGGCGACGGAGCTGGGCAACCAGCTGGAGAGCAAGTGCGCGGCGCTGGGCACCCTCATCCAGGAGTACGGGCTGCTCCAGCGGCGCCTGGAGAATGTGGAGAACCTGCTGAAGAACAGGAATTTCTGGATCCTGCGGCTGCCCCCGGGCAGGAAGGGGGAAGTCCCCAAGGTAACGGTGTCTTGGGGTGCAGGAGTCCGGGTCTGCACCCGAAAAATCTCCCAAAACGCTCGTGGAGGGCAGGGCAGGGGGGGAGAAGCGGTGGGTGAGCCGGCAGAGCGCCGGCACAGGTGAGTGGCTCGCCATTGGGACCTGGAGGCAGCGGAGCTGCTCCTTCCAGCATCCCGGCGTCTCCCCGGCTGGGACCCCTGTGCGGTGGGAGATGGGCCCGAGGGGAACATCCCCCCGTGCTCAGGCCGGAGGTTTCGGTTCTGCTTCACCGCGCTGCGCAGCCTGGGAGTGATTGAAACTTTTTTTTTTTTTTTTTGAGAGAAACCCTGCAGATTCGGTGGTTCTGGTTTTTTAACCACCATTTCTTTTACAAACTTGGCGCGGCGGTGGGGGTCTCCTGGGCCAGGGAAGGAGCCGCTGCTGTGGGGAAGGGGGAACCTCTAGGATTTGGGGGAAGGCGGACGAGCGCCTCGCGCTCGTGGTTGGGCTTCGCCGAGTGTCGGAAGGAGCCCGCCGTCAACATTAAGTTCCTACTTCCATTTCACGACCCTCTCGCTAAAAGAAAGTTTGCAGATGGGACCATGTGGGACAGAACGTCGCCGGAGAGAGCGGAGGGGGTCTGGAAAAGGAGGGTTCAGGCCCCGACACCCCGTTAGGACAGTCGAGGAGCAGAAGCCGGGCGCCGCGTTTCCCTCTGAAGAGCTCCATCCCAACGCAGCACAGCTTGCGCATCCTGAATTTATCCTTAGAAATTATTACTCGGCAACCGGGCTTGAAAGCTGCAGTCTGCTCCCGGCCAATTTGCACACAATAACTAATGATAACTGGGAGCCCTTCAGGCCCGGGTAGAGTTTTCCCTCGAGTTCTGGGGTAATTGAATCTGGGGTTTTACGTCAGCTCATCAATAGAGATGAGGTCCAGCCCCAGCGCCCGATTTTTATCTCCTTTATGTTCCCTCCAGGCGGGCGCAAGCCTGGTCACCTCTGGAGAGTCGTCCCTGCCGGTGCGGGGACTGAGGGGAGGAGGTCGGTGTCGTTTGGGGAAATCACAGTCTGGGTTCACCACTGGCAACCGGCCGTTTGGCCGAGACCTTTAATCTCCCACAAATGCTCGTCCAGGAGTTGTTCTAAATATAAAAAACAACTTGTTGATGGCCGTGAAGTAGCTGAAGCCTGGCCATGTCCGAGCGGGAGCGAGCTGCTTGCGCCGCCGGCCAGAGATAACGCGCTGGGCTCCTGGGGAGCGAGACGGCCGCTTGAACCCGTGCTGCTTGTGATTGCAGGTGCCAGTGACGTTTGATGACGTGTCCGTCTATTTCAATGACAAGGAATGGGAGAAGCTGGAGGAGTGGCAGAAGGAGCTGTACAAGAACGTGATGAAGGGGAACTATGAGTCGCTGATCTCCCTGGGTAAATACGGGCTGTCCTCGCCCCGGTGAAGGCAGGTTCTCCGGGGCTCCTGGCTGCGCACAGGCTTGGGCACCTTCCGACTCCTCCTTGGAGATCCCCTCGGATCCCCTTGAGACCCAAACGGCCCGTTTTAAAAGGAGACTTAAAACCACAGGAGGATGTTTCTAGTCTGGGTCGGGGCGTCCCTCCGGCAATGCCCGGGTTCGTTCCCAGCTCGGGGTGAGATGCTGTCCTGGCTGGGTGGGGGCCGCCCGCGGGCAGGTGGGCTGGAGACCTCCCGAGCCAGGGGTAGTCGGTGAAACACCGGCACCTTCCCCATGGCTTTTGGAAGGACTTCTCGTCATCTGGGTCTACAGTGGGTACCGGCCCACGGGCCCCTTTAGAGGAAACTTTTGCGGAGGGAAAAACTGTCTGATGCAGTCTTAGCTATGCTGCTTTGGGGCATTTCCTACTGAAGCTGCGGGAGAAATCCCGGCTCTGCTGGGGCCAGAGGAGAAACGCTTTTGGTTTCAGGAGAGCCAGGGATTTGCCTGAGAAGTTCTAAAACCCCGCTGGAAAAACACACAGGTCGGGTTTCTTCTCACAGTTGGTTCCTCTGTGTGTGGCACCTTTTCTGCCTGCAGGCCCTTTGAGGATGTTCCCGAGTGTCTTCACGTGTCCCCCTGGGCGCTGGGGAGAGGTGGAAGTCGATACCAGGATTCCCTGTGCAGTAATGCCTCTCTCCATCCCTCTGTCTCTCAACAGACTATGCAATTTCCAAACCTGGTGTTTTGTCTCAGATCGAGCAAGGAGAGGAATCGCGGGTCAGGAACGAGCAGGACTTGGAGGAGAGCGAGATCATTACCGATGCCACCGCAGGTGAGACAGCAGCTTAGCGCGAGGGGAGCCATAGGTTGCGTTCAGAGGAGCTGCTCCCCCCCGAGGCTAAGTGTTGCTGAGAGCCATGCCTGAGGAGGTTATCAGGAGGAGCCTTGCATACGAGCGGGAAAGGTTTGGCTAATTAGAGGTTGGATGTCCAGGTACAGCTCAACATACAAACCAGGGCAAGCGGAGCCCCGAGAGTTGGGCTGTAGGAGCCGTCAGCAAGGGAAGGATCTGCAACCAGACCAGGTCCTCAGGGAGCCGGTGTGCCCGGCAGGAAAGGAGAATCGGGTCCCGTTGGGAAAATCCGTCCACCCAAAAAATCCACTCCACCCTCGCTGGTTGTGTGGATGGCACCTGGGTTTATCCTTGGAGCATCGTCCCCCCCGCGGCGGGGAAGCCTGCTCCCATCCTGCGCGCAGGGACCCGGGGTGCTGAGGTGTTTCTCCAAGGGCAGGGCTGGGAGTGAGGCACCAGGGACCCCGAGTCCTGGAGCAACTCCTGCTCTGAGATAACAGGGGCTGATACGGAGGTGTCCTAGAAGAGATGGTGTCAGCTCCGCTGCTGGTCTCCGGCCCCGTGCTGCGGACGTGGGGTCGCTCCAACCCCCTGCCTGCGCTCTTGGTCACGAGGATCTTGAAGTTAAATCGAGGCCAACAGGAAGAGAAAAATCATCTTCTTCCCCCAGGGAGCTGCCGGCCCAGCGCTGCGGCTGGGGGATGTGGGGTGGCGGAGGGGTGCTGAGCTGCCGGGCAGAGCGAGTCCCCTGGGCCTGCGGAGGATCCCAGGCGAGAGGCAGGAGCGTGGCAGGGATGGCTGAAGGGCAGGGGCTGAAGGGAGAGCAGAAGTGGCCAAGCAAATGAAACCCCTCCGCAGGATCTGGAGCCAGAGCCAGCCCGCGGGGAGCCGGCGGGGATTGTTGCGAGCGGTTTCTTCGTCCTGGCTCCCGGGAATGACGGTGGGTGGGAATCTCTCTTTGCTGCAGCTGGTATAAGGGTTGTGATCAAAACGGAGGAGCTCCTTCCTGAAGACAGCCCCGAAAACCCTGAGCTGCACGGGATGTCGGGACAGTCGGAGGGGAGCTTCCAGAGTCCGGACGAGGAGGCAGCCTGCGAGAGCCCCTACGGCTCCGTCTCCCCTCCGAGGGACCTCCCGGGAACCAGCCTGGGTGACTCGTCCGAATACGTAGCTGACTTCAACGAGATCCAGAGAGTCATTGTTCACCACGGGAGCTGCACAGGTGAGACGCTCAGCACGCGGCTCCACGGCACGTGGTATCTCGGGGGCACAGGAGGCCCAGGAGGGGCTGTGGTGGGTGAGGCAAAGGTGCGGAATGGGTTGGACGAAAGAGAAGGGTTAAATCCCGCCCGAACCAGCACTAGAAGGAAAGTTTCTGGCTGCAGCAACCTCAAGAGCAGCTGCGGTCAGACCTCAGGCCGGGAGGAGGAGGCAGCACACGTGCGGTGGACGTCGGAGTGTGCTCTCTGAGGGTACCTGACCTGCTGCAGAGCAGGGCGACCAGTAGCCCAGTCCTCTGGGGGTGGGAAAAGCCCTTGTTACACACGGAGACCAAGGGAAGACATGTCTCAGGCAGTGTTTTATGATAGCCCCCGCTGCCAAAATCCCACCGTTGCAGAGGGCAGGACGTCAGTTGAGGACTCGTGCCCTGGTGTTAGTCTTGCAGAGGAATGGCGTAAGCCACTCGGGCCGTTTACGTACCAGAGACGGCTGGAGGAACGTGTGGGGTCCTGCAGGTCGACCCGCGTGGGGGTCCCCTGGGGCAGGTCTGGAGGACGAGGAGGAGGGTGGCCGGAGGTCTGTGGCATGTGAGCTGCCGGGAGGGAAGGGGAAGGGTGAGGTTATTTAGTGAAGAGATGAGAAGATGGCGCTGGGCACTTCATGTGTAGAAGTCTGCCAGTCGCGTGGTGGACACTGGCCAGGTCCTACAGACGTGCTTTGAGGGTGGAGATGGGAGAGCAGGGAGACGGGCTCTTGGGAACGGCGGGTTCCCTGCCTTCTGACCGCTCTGCGATGAAACAACACAAACCGAGAAAGATAAGAGTTGGGCTCTTGAGGTCCTCCTCAACTCCGTCTCGTGGATCCTGCGGTCTCCTCACAGTTTTCTGAAGGAAACCAGCCAAGCCACCAGTGGGGCTGGAGCCGATACTCGTCTGAGAGCCGGCGCCTCTGCCAGCACGCGGGGCCCCGGCTGGTGGGGCTGAGCGGGACCTGCGGCAATGCTCTGAGCAGGGTGCGGCTGCCGGCGGCCGGCGCTCGATTAGCGATAGCCCCTGTGTCCATACAGGGGAAGCTCCTTGCTGCGAGGAGGTGGGAAGGAGGACCTGGGAATGTGGGTTTGCCCCACTGACCCCTCCGTCGGAGGGGAGAGGGCCGCGGCTTTGATACATCCCCCTCCTGTCGGCTGCCCCTTCTTGGGAAAGCGTGGCTGCTCTTCCTAGAAAAGTACATAACACCTGGCTCAAAGTCCAGCGTGGGGTGACGTGTGAGGGATCCAATGTGGGCCTTTCCTCGGGGCACGCTGGCTGCGCGTCCTGCTGCGCACGTTCCCGGTAGGGCCGGTCTCGCCAAACAAAAACGCCAGGTCACCTCCGGCGTCGGTGACACAAGGCAGGGAGCTTGATGTGCGGCCATCCGTCCCACCGCTGTTTGCCTCTGGGAAGGAGGGGGGTCTCTCCCCGTGCCCCGTCGCAGTGAGGCTGAAGGGAAGGGACAGTCCCAGGCTGAGCGCGTCGCCTCGGGAGCGGAGTTGGAGGCTGGCAGCCCCGTGCTGTGTTTCTGCCGAGCAGTGCCGTGCCGGGTGTGGGGAGCGTTGCTGTAGCCCAGCGAAACGGCAGCAGATGGAGCTGCTCTGAAATCGTTCAGCTGCCCGAGTCCTCGCAAAGCGGTGGCGCTTCTATCTCCTGTCTCGTTGCAATTCACGATGCTAAACCTTTTGACAGGCAGGTCTCGCCGCGCCCTCCGAAGGAGCCTGTCCGGGAGGCGGTTTGTCTGTCCTGCATGTCGGGGGCTGCGCCGGCTCGCCGTGCCCCGCCGTGCCCCGTGCCAGGGTGCAGGGCTCGGGGCTGCAGCTGGCTCATGTCCAGGTGGCTGGGCAGAGCAGGCAGGCAGGTGCAAACAGCTGCGGAAGCCCACGCAGATGTTTCTGTAGCCACCCCCAGGTGTGTAAAAGGCCACCCCGTCCCACCCGATGACCCTAACGCTGTTCCCGTTTTCCCTCTCAGAGGACGGGATCGTGATCAAGACAGAGGAGGAGGAGGAGGACGACCCCGACACCCTGGAGCCGTGCGCCATGTTCTCGGGCAGGACCGAGCCGCCGGCGTTCCCCAGCCACGAGGCCGGGCTGGGCTGCGAGGCGCAGTGCAGCTCCAAAACGCAGCCCAGGAGCCTGGCGGCCGCCCGTGTGGGAAAGCCCCCCGCCTGCGAGAGGGACTCCGGGGAGATGAAGCCAGCCATCGCCCAGCAGCGGAACCGGACGAGGGAGAGACCCTACATCTGCCCCGAGTGCGGGAAGAGCTTCATGCTCAAGATCAACTTCATGATCCACCAGCGCAACCACCTCAAGGAAGGGCCCTATGAGTGCCACGACTGCGACCTCAGCTTCCGCAACAAGCAACAGTTCCTGCTGCACCAGCGCAGCCACACGCGCCGCGGCGTGGGGGTCCCCCGGCGCCCCGAGCACGGCCTCAAGCCCCAGCCGCGGCCCCCGCCTCCGGGGAAGCCCTACAAGTGCTCCGAGTGCGAGAGCAGCTTCAGCCACAAGTCGAGCCTCAGCAAACACCAGATCACCCACGTCGGGGAGCGGCCCTTCACCTGCGGCGAGTGCCGGAGGAGCTTCCGCTTGCAGATCAGCCTCATCATGCACCAGAGGATCCACGCCGGCAAGAGCGAGATGGCCTTCCTCTGCCCCCAGTGCGGGAAGAACTTCACCCGGCCCTCCCACCTCCTGCGGCACCAGCGGACTCACACCGGCGAGCGGCCCTACCAGTGCAGCCAGTGCGAGAAGACCTTCAGTGAGAAGTCCAAGCTCACCAACCATTACCGCATCCACACCCGGGAGCGCCCGCACGCCTGTGCCGTCTGCGGGAAGGGTTTCATCCGCAAGCACCATCTCCTGGAGCACCAACGCATCCACACGGGCGAGCGGCCCTACCACTGCACCGAGTGCGGCAAGAACTTCACCCAGAAGCATCACCTCCTGGAGCACCAGCGGGCGCACACCGGCGAGCGGCCCTACCCCTGCACCGAGTGCACCAAGTGCTTCCGCTACAAGCAGTCCCTCAAGTACCACCTGAGGACGCACATGGGAGAGTGAGGGGCTGCCGACGGCTTCCTCTCCCTCCCCTCTCTCCCTCCCTCCAGCCCTCCTCCTCCTTCTCCTCCTCTTCCTCCTCCGCTCATCTCTCCCGCCCTCCCTCTTATCTCCACCCCCCACCCCCGGCTCAGGGCATGGACATCAAGGAAGCTTTGTGTGGTAGCGCCGCTGGTCTGGTGGAGACGGCTAGGCTGATTGGAAATAAATTAATTAATTAAAGCAAGCAGTGCGCGGCAAAATTAAAAGATTATATATATATATAAAATTAACAGAAGCAGCTGATTTAGGGGAAATCCTCAGCATCAGAAAAAAGCAAACCAACCAACAACAAAAGAAACCTGTACAGGGTGTTTTGCCGGAGTAGGACTCTTAACTGCTTTTTAAATCTACTGTTTGTTTTTTTAATAAATGTGGAGGAACTTTTTATTTGATAAGCAAACTTAGGATCGCCAAGATTTTTTTTTTTTTTTTTTTTTTTTTTAAAATGCTCTGTAGGCTGATTCTGGCACAGTCACTTTTGTCCAGGAGCTCTGTAGAGGTGCTGCCTCGTCCCAGCTTTCCAGGCTGGACGCGACAGCCGCTCGGCAGCGTGTGGCGACAAGGAGCTCCCGGCCAGGGGGAGGTGAGTAGTAAATAGATCCAGATGACGAGGAAGTTCTCTGTGTGTCTAGATTTGAAGCGCTGATAGGTGCCTGCCCGGCTCTGGGGGCTGTGATGCACTCCTGAATTATACAATAGAATAAAATACTAGTTGCAGTAAAAGAACCTTTTTCTGGTAGGACCCCATCAGCAAGGCTCCTCCAAACACTCATTTCTAGCAATTAATCCTTCCGCAGCAGCAACCTCTCCGCAAGCGGCGACCCCGGGCGCCCGGCCCTCCCGCCGCCACGAGAGCTGCACCGAAGGCATCGCCGGCCAGCGTGAGACGCGGGAGCGGTTTGTAGATGTGGGTCTTGCCGCGGGGTGCTGTGGGGTCATGATATACCTGTGCACAAGACCTTGACGTGTTTAACTGCTCTTCTGCTCTCTCTGGAACGCACTGCGGCGAGCGGGCTGCCCTCGCCCTTGCCAGTGGCATCGACCGCACGCTTCCCGGCGGCGGGAGCAGCAGGACTCCTGCCGCAAACAGAGGAGCAGGTCCTGGGCTGGCTCCAAGAAAAGCCCTGGCCGACTCGGGGCTGCCTGCGGGAGACCTGCCGGCTCCCAGGCACGTGCTGCCGGGGTCCCTCGCCACGCAGCTGTGGCTGCAGTCGCGGTGGGTGGGACACGGGCCAGTCTCCATGCTGTTGCTTTGAGCTCCGGCCTCCAGCGGCTTGGTTCTCCGCAGTCCCGGCTAATCCTCGTCACAGCTCCCGTGGTTGGGCTGCGGCTGGGGGACATGCACCCAAAGGGCCGGGCGGTGGCCGGAGCGGTGACCCCGGCTCCCCGGTGCACACCGGGCTTCTGGCCGACGGGTGCCTTGGGGAAGGCGGTGTCAGATCTCATGTTGGACAGTGGCATCAATAAACAGAGCGATGATGGGATAAGTTGTCGGGACCTGTTAATGCCTTTGCAGAACCAAAGTCCTCGCTCCAGGACTTCCCGTGTGTATGAACCCCTCCTAAATGTGTAATTTACAGCCTCTTCCGTGCTAGAAAGCACCCGAGGGCAGTACAGCCCCGTGTTGCTGCCGAGAGCTGCCAGCCGGTCACCGCTGCAGAGGGAAGCATTTTGGGGCTGCCAGGGCAGGCTCCAGCCGAGGTTCCTGTGTTCCCGCTGCTGGGGTGGTGCCTGAAACTCCCTGGGAGCAGTCTGGGGTTTCAGGTCGCAGCGTGCAGTCTGACGTGGGTTAAACGTGCTGCGACGGGGCTGGCCGGAGGGCCTGGCTGCCCCTCGGCAGCCTCCCCGCATCCCCCTCATCGGGACTAAATACAATCAGGGGGAATAAAGAAATGAAGAGCAGAACTGACTCCGGTTCTCAGCAGCTTGTGTTCATCGTGCTGGCAGTGCCACGGACGCAGCAACGTCCTTTTTTCTTCCTAAAAATGGATGGATTCAGCTTTTTTTTTTTTTTTTTTTTGGGGCAAGGCAGCCGCTTGGGCGCCTGTACTAGCAAAGGGAGCCCGGCTGCCCTGCCACAGTGCCGGGACCTGCCCGGGGAGCCTTGGGGATTGGCAACTCCCTCCTCGCCTTGGCATGGCCAGGCTGGCAGCACCCACGCTCTGCTCAGTGTCACCGGGCCCCACGCAGCGACGGCTCCCCCGCTTCTGCTGCTCCTCGCCGGCTGGGCGTGCACGTAAAGGCGGCGGTGGCTGGACGCTGCCAGGATTTAACAACGTCCAGGTGACCTTCAGCGGCTTGCATGTCAACAGTCTGTCCGCAGCTCCCACGTCGGGACGGGACAAACGCAGCCGTTGTGGCCCCCGACTGGCACCGAGCTCGGGGTGGCAGCGGCACCGGGAAAACCGCAGAGGTGGTGGTGGTGCAGGGCACAAACCTGGGGGTGGCACGTGCCGCCAGCTGCCTCGCTGCTCCCCGAGTCGGCTGCGGGTTATCCGCACCCTCCGCTTACTCGCGGGTGGGTTTGTTCAGGGAGCGTTGGAAGATGCACAGCCCTCC
Source organism: Pandion haliaetus (assembly GCA_013401275.1). NCBI lineage: Eukaryota > Metazoa > Chordata > Aves > Accipitriformes > Pandionidae > Pandion > Pandion haliaetus. Next base: position 9,350 of record VYZV01002953.1, on the reverse strand, counting down.
GCTAAAACACTGCTCGGCCACGGGGATTAACGGCACCGCGCCACAGCCGGACCGACTTTTTGAGGGCTGACATCCCCCCAGGTTTGGGGGGCCTAACCCTTCCTGGCCCAGGGTACCAGGGGAGCTGGATGCGGTTGCACCCAGAAGGCAGCAGCCCCAGGGGCAGGGGAAAAGCAGGAGACACCGCCGTCCCTGCTGAGGTGTAACATGGGCAGCGTAACCCCCCGGCAGCAGCCCAGCACCCGCCCGCACTGCAGCCCGGAGGCTCCGGCCGAGCGGGGAAACCAGACTGTCACCCCAGGATGCTGCAACGATGGCTAACAGGGGGCTGAAAGCATCATGCCACCCCCGCCGCAGGCGCTGGGACGGAGTCTGGGGACCCGCTGCGGCGGGGAAGCGGGCAGCGGGGCGGCAGGGGCTTTTGGCAGGGCAGTAACCGGCTGGGGAGGGGGGTTATTCAACTGATCTACTGCCCAGCTACGTCAAGGATGTGCGGCGGCCCCAAGAACGCTGGGGTCGCTCCTTGGGCCGCGGCTGGCAGCACACCAGGGCGGCAGAGGAGCAGAACCGACGGCTGAAAATGGGGGTCTGATTTTGGGGGGGGGGGGGCATGTGTCCTCTTCCCTAAGCACTGCTGCTGCCCGCTGGGTGTTTTGGGGGCTGGGGTGAGAGCAAAGGAGACCGTCGTGAGAGCCGGCGGCGGCTGTGNGGCCGCTCGGTTTGGTGGGATTTCACGCGTGCAAGAAGGGGACGAAGGCGTGCGGGAAGATAGCCGGCCCTGGGGAAGCGGCTCGCGGTCCGGATTACGCTCGGCTCCCGCACGTCACAGCTGCCGCGCTGACACAATCCCTTAAACTGCATTAAGCCCCAACCCAGGCGGGTGGGAAGCGGCTCCTGAAGCACGAGGCCTCGGGAAGGATCCTGCTCCGCGCCTCCAACCCGCCTGCGACGGCCCGAGCCGGGGCGAAGCTCCCCTGCGCTCCCGGGCGCATTTCAGGTTAGAAATGATTAAATTTATTTAAGCAGCCAGCGCATCCGAAGTGGCTGGCAGCACCGTGCCAAAGCGTGCCGGCGTGCAGCCCTGGCCACCCAGGGGCGCTCCGACCGCTCCGGGAAACCGCAGCATCCATTTTTAAAAAAAATAATTTATAAAGCAGAGGGTAAAAACCAAGCGGCAGGCTCCCAGGCTGGGTCTCCCAGGGGGCTCAAGGGGCCTCCCTGGCCGGGAGCTGCTGGGTGGCATCGCTGGAGAGCGCGGGCCTGCAGCGGGGTCTGGGAGCAGGGACCATCTCCCCGACCCGCCGCAGCCCGTGGCACGCTCCGGCTCCTGCGCCAGTGCCCCGGCGCAGGGTGGGATGAGGACTCGCACTCACGCTCGCCCTCACGCACGCACCAGCACTCCCCGGGCTGCGGCCGCCCGCTGCCGGCATCGCCCCCGCTCCCGTGGGCTGCCCACGGCCACGCGTGTGCGCAGCCACGGACACCCAGCCCGCACGCACAGCGGGGCCCTGTGCTCCCCCCGCCGGCGTTTCCCTGCTTGTTCCTCCCCGGTTTGCGGACGCGCATCCAGACAGGCTCACACGCGTGTGCTGTGATCCAGGCGCGTGAACATACAGAGGGAGCGACAGACACCCCCCACACGTGCGCACACGTGTAATGACATGGATGCGCACACAAGCACACACACATGTCAACACATGGATACAGACAGTGGCGCACACGCACAGGCACATAAATGTACACGGATGTATACGTGCCCCTATACGCACCCAGACGTACACCTACACACCGACAACCAAACACGCGTGTGGAGACGCGCACACACAGGCACATGCGCCCACACACGCGCACACACCCAAACGCGCGCGAGCACACACGTGTGCGCGCAGACAACACGGCCGCACACAAACGCGCGCTCGCATGCGGGCACACGTGTGCAAAACCACTCACGCCTGCACACGTACGCACACACCCGCACGCGCCGCGCGCAGGCAAACAGGCGCACGCGGACACACCTACGCCCAGGCGTGCCTGTGCACGCGTAGTGCACACGCGCACACGCGTGCAGACACGTGCACGAGCACGTCAGCACACACAGACCCGCACGCACGTTCACGAACGTGCAGATCCATGCCCGCATACCCGCACGCGTCAACACGCGAGCACGCCTGCACACACACGCGCGCGCCAAGACACGTGCGCAGACGCACGCCCCCGCGCAGGTCCGCGCGCGCGCCCCCGCGACGCTCACGTGCACGCGGGTGCGCGCGCCCGCCCAGACGGGCAGGCGCGTCCCGACGCGGAGGCGCACGGGTACG